>JAJLZF010000029.1:0-121004 GCA_030572035.1 Yamadazyma takamatsuzukensis | reverse complement strand
AATCGAAGTAGATTTTTTTGAAGATTTTGAATCTCATTTTCATCAATTTTTTGAACTTGTTTACAAACAGAACACTTTTTTTGTTAGCGATTGGTCTATATCGATAATTTTTGAACGCCATGAAGTAGTTATAGGTAAGGTGAAAATGGAATTCTGTAGAGTCACCTAGTGACTAGAGGTATGATATTTAAAAAGTAGGGAAAAAACATGGGAACAAAGTTAAAATTTCACAATTAGACTCAGTCCATTTTGTTAGCGAATGGTCTATATCGATGATTTTTGAACGCCATGGAGTAATTATAGATAATTCGAAAGTGTAAACCTGTAGAGTCACTAGATGACTAAAGATCTAGCTAGGAATAAACTCAGTAAAAAGACAGGAAGGAAGTTAAAAATTCACAATTAGACTGAGTGCACATTTGTTAGCGAGTGGTCTATATCGATGATTTTTACACGCCATGATGTAGTTACGAGTGAGGTAAGAGTGAAGACATGTAGAGTCTTTGGATGACTAGAGGTATAGGTAGATGTAAACTCAGAAAACTCCAGCAAGGCTGTTGGAATCTCACAATTAGCCAGGACACAATTTTGTTAGCGAAAAATTATATCGACACTTTTTGACAGGGGGAGTAGGAAAGGGAGGGAGATGATGGTGACAGAGGGTAGGGAGGAAGTGGGAGAAGGGGAGGAGGCCAAAAAACGGGAAGAAACGGGGCCTGGGTGGTGGAAATGGATGCACTAAACAGATGATACAGGTAAGTAATGGCTGCGAAAAGTTTTTTCAACCTCAGATGCTTTCAAAAACAGTTCTTAAAGTATAAAACCAAGCTTGATATTTAAGAAACAGTTTTAACAAGTAATGAACCTTTTTAAGATACAAATTGTTTGAGTCTTTTTTTTTTTTTTTCTTATAACATTCATTTGCAAATTTGACGTATTGACAGTGCTTTATAAACTGAAATGATTAAACATAAAATCAAATAAAAAAAAAAGTGCTAGAAGGAGTGAACCTCCTTGAAGATTATTTTAAGAAAGGATATTTTCCATTGTTTATTTCTACAATCAAGCCCATGAACTAAGAGCAATAATTTTTATCAACTTTTGTCTCCATTATCAATAGATCGAATTTGTTTCGGAAAATATGGAAATATGCTTACAATAGAGTTTGTACAGGTTTTTAGATAGAATTTTGGTTGAAGTCTAGAGCTAAACCGTTGTAATGTTGGCTTGGGCTAGCTTTGTTAGTATAATTTGGGTGAAACCAACTAGGATTTCGCAACCAAATATTATGTAATTTATTATATAATAATTTTGATTTATGTTTGCACCCACTTGGCCACGCAACTCATTTGTATAAAAGAGTCAAGATGGGCTAAACAGACCTAAGAATATCCGACTACAACCTAAATGCGTTTTTTTAAAAAAAATCAATCAATATGTTAAAGAACGGCATTTGAATACTTGAAAGTTCTTTAGTTTGAAGAGAATTCGGTTTTGAACCAATGGTTGCAAAAACAAATTGTGACCACTAGGGTTGCAACTTCAAATAAAATTGAAGATGATTTATTTTCAATTATAATCAATTAGTTGTAGTTTCAATCATATACATTAACTGAGGGAAAATATAACTCCGTTGAGCTAGGAAATGAAACAAACTAAAATGCCACAAAACTAGTTTGGAGGGACTCATGTTCAACTAATATAACTGGAATTTAAAAACTTAAATCCACAAAATAAATTAAAAATGATAACCCCAACAACAACTACTTTAACAACCATCAAGTATTTATGGCTTAAACTAAGTCCCTACAATTATTGATATTAAAAAAAATAAGCGTGCGCTCACCATACCGCACGACGCCTTTTTAGATCTCATCGCTTCAATCCTCACTTGAAGCGGCTCATTGATAAGAAAGCATGGATAGAACAGAAGATAAACTGAAACAAGAAGATCTAGAAAAACTGCCACAGCCCCCCAAAATTACTAATCTTTCCAAATCCACGAATTCTTCTCAAAACTCAAATTACAATACCAACCATTATCCCCTTCCCATACCTTCTCAATATGTACAAACACCTCAAGGAAACAAACCAGGACCTCCAGGAGGATTCAGCGGACCTGGAATATCAGGTCCATCTTTAACAACACCCACAGCCACAATGGCACCATCTCCCGTACCAAGTATACTCCATGGCCCTATTCCTACCACCCAACAAGCATTATGGCAGAAACCATTGGGACCCCAATCGAATGGATTTCAAACAAATGGATTTCAATCTAACGGATTTACTTCCCAATCCCAATCACCAGCACCACAAAATTATAAACCTCCATCAAATTTAACTCATTTACAGCCCTTGACACAAACTCAACCTCAAGTGAAATCTCCTCCGTTTCCAAGTTCTTTACATTCAATGGTGGAAACTTCTCCCGAACACAACATTGAACATTCAATAGAGCATTCTCCTGAACCTTATCAACCCCTTAATACATTTCGGATCAAGAAGAACAGGAAAGCTATTCATAATCAGTATAGTGATCTAAATAAAATCCGAAAATTGGACTTTCTGGACAATAATAATAGCGATAGACCGTACGATTGTCGTCATCCAGGGTGCGATTGGGCATTTACCAGACAAAGTGACTTAAGGAGACACAAAAGATCACACGATGAACCTAGCTACCATTGTCCTTACTGGAAAAACGATCCTACTTGCCATAAAAATGGCGGAGCATTTACACGATTGGACGTTTTGAAACGACATTTGAAACTTGTTCATTACATTCAAGATAAACAACATGTTTTGAAATCTTCCAAGGAGGATCCAGGATGGTGTAGATCTTGTCAAAGAATGTTCCCCAACTCTAAACAGTTTGTTGAACATTGTTTGGAATGTTCTCAGCAAATGGGACCTACGAAATGGACTAGTCTGCAAATTTCCAAAAATGAAAATGATGTTTATTCTATGTATAAAGATAGAGATGACTTTTTGAATGATCCTAATGGGAATTTAATAACGTTGTCTTCTGTTATAGACGAGTTTAAGGATAGGAGGGATTAAAATGTAAGATAATGTATAGATTAGAAATGTATAAGTAATGTAAGCTTGAAAAGTAAACTTTAGAGTGTAAGCTTAAGAATATAAACCTAAGAATATCAGCAACCTGTAAAAAGAAAAAACTCTTACACCCACGAAAACATAACATACATTTAATATACAATCTATTCCTCAGATTCTTCAGGTTGATCAAAAAAATCCAAAATTTGACAATTTGGATGTAATACATATACACTCTCTGGAGCAACACCATCCTCAGGTAATTCTTCACTCTGGGTGATATTCATCAAAATCTTATCCTTTACTAATCTCTTTAACACTTTATAACATAAAGTTCTTTCTGTGTAATATTCTCGTTCAGTTTCAATTTCTTGTTCTTTTTGTGTCAAATACCATTCCACCAACTGTTCTCCAGTCAAACCATTACCCTGTTGATTATCATCATCCAATACTTTTTTCACCACAAGGTTCATGATGGAAACATATTTATCATAGGTGATGGAAGTAGGGGGCTCAGTGGTTGTATCTGTTGGTACAGTTTCTGGAACAGTTTCTAGACCAGCTTGTTCTACACCTTCTTCATTCTCAGCTTCTTCATCTTCAAACATTACGTCATCCATTTCTACCCGAATAATCGATTGTCTTAAAAGATCATAAGCTTCTGCCACAAAAGCAGGAGTAATTTCTTCGGTACAATTAGCTCTGGCAATAGCTTCACTCAATCTGATCATACTTTCCAATTGTCTGACAGTAATTCTATAAGAAGATCTTCCTAATCCTTGAGCATCATTACTTCTTAACTCTTTGTACTTGTTGACTAAGAAATTTCTAGCATCTTTGGTCATTTTAGGTTTGAAAGTTTTAGCATACCGAATGTATCTGGCTAATTCTTCTGCGGAGTATGGAGGATCTATAGCATCATCTCGTAACATATGAAGGTCAACAATATGGGATGCCAATTGAGTATCAACACGTTCATTACAATCATCCAAAATCACAAAGAATAAATCAAATCTGGACATAATGGGGGCCGTCATATTTAAATTGGCTCTCAATCCTAATTTACGGTTATACCTACCACCAATAGGATTAGCTGCTGCCAAAATAGAAGTTCTAGCGTTCAAAGTAGCGTGGATCCCAGCTTTGGCAATAGAAATAGTTTGTTGTTCCATAGCTTCGTGAATAGCCACTTGGTCGGCAATATCCATTTTGTCAAATTCATCAATAGCACAAATCCCATTGTCTGCCAACATAAGTGCACCAGCTTCAATGGTATGTTCGTAACTTTCTTCATCCTTTACCACGGCGGCCGTCAACCCTGCAGCGGAAGAAGCCTTACCGGAAGTATAAACGGCTCGGGGGGAGAACCCACAAACGTATTTTAAAAATTGAGATTTGGACGTAGATGGGTCACCAACAATACAAATATTGATATCACCTCTTAAGTTGATACCATCAACGGTTTTCTTATGGACTCCTCCTAACAATTGCAACAAAATTCCCTTTTTGACGGTATCGTGACCGAAAACAGCTGGGGCAATAGATTGCACTAACTTATCGTAGATGTAGTTATCTTTGACCATCACTTTCAATTGGTTGACTTCTGAATCGGTCAAAGAAGTTAAGAACAATTCTTGATCGTTGGCAGAATCCTCACCGTCATGGAAATGTTCTTCCTCTTGCTGTTTGTTGGACATGGAAGAAACATGACAGGCAAAAAAAGCAAGCTTATAAGTTAAATCTCTGACCCCTAAAGATCTTAAACCGGAAATCCCCGAGTTAAAGTCATTGGATTGGTTTCTACCATCTTTAATGGATTGAGCCTTAATACCGGGTAATCCCAATTGGGAAACATCTGGCAACACAATTTCGGTACCTGTGAATTTACATTTATCACCAGGCTTAGCCTTTTCCACGGTTTCTCCTCTTAAAATAACATCCAAAGTTCTAGGCATAGAACCTGTAGGAATTTCACTGGAATTCTCTTGAATTCTAACTCTTTGCCAATCGATAAATTGGGACTTGGAAATATTTAATGTCCAATAAGCTTGATTCTCACATGAAGGACAAGAAGTAGGTTCAGTATACTTAAACAATTGTTCAACACCTTCCACTAAAGCAGAACACATATCACAAGTAAAACTGGCCCGGTATAATTCTGGCCTAACTTCAGAAGTTCTAGTAATAGTACCCAGAATGGCCATTAAAGAACCAATTTTCTCGGTCTTGATATCTCTAATTCTGTTTAAGGTGGGCAAATTGTAAAAGGAAATTTGGAAAACACGTTCATTGGATTGGGAAGATGTGGTAGTACTTCCAGAAGTTTCAGTTCCGATCTCAGAATGATCTTTTTCATCCCCAATTAAGGAAATGAACAATAAAGTAGGAACGTATTTTTTGATCAAATTTTTCAACCCTTTAAGTAAAAAGGGAGAAAATCTATAATATTGTTCTAAAATAGCAGAAGCCAAAATTCCGTTCTCTCTTTCCAAAAGATGTTGGTAATCGATGTATAACGTAGAAAGTTCTTGGTTTTTCATGTGTTGTAATTGATTCAAATAAACCTTTTCATTACCATGGTCAGAATGATGATCAATGAATTCTTCTAAAAACAATTCGAAACTTTCCCGAACCTTTTCGGCGGTAACATCAACAACCTTAGGGACTTGGATTTGTCTTCTTCTACCTACCACGGCAGCAGAATTGGATGAAAATGGTCTTGTCTCATTGGATTGAGATTGGGGTTCACTATACAAATTTGATCTGACGGGAGTAAAACTTCCACCTGACCTTCCAATAGAAGAAGGGGGTTGAGAAGATACAAACAAGTTTTCAGCTTCCGAAGGGATTCTTGGGGAAGAAACAAAACTAGTCATGATGATAAAGTTGTAAGATTAATGAGATATATTTGAGAAATGGGACGCGTAATTAATTTTCCAAAAAGAGGTAAATTAAAGATTATGTAAGTGATTATGTAATATAGAATGAAAGGTATTACAAGCGATGGGATAAAGGATAAAGGGAATAGATACAAAGGAGGTTTCTTTTATAGAATTAGAGTTACAAAACATATGAGAAGAATATGTACCATTGGTTACAACCAATATTGTAAATATTTATTACATAAGCTTATAAGTTTCTCATTGGGTGTTGGGTGCAAAACCATTTGCGAAAACTCATTTATTACAAACATGTAGAAGTACTTGATTGGGTTGATGTCTGATGAAAGACGCCATTACACATGTAGCCATTACGCCTATAAGCGGGGCTATAGACTTATACTAAGTTAACAATTCACAACACAATTCCCACAGAACTCACACAGAACTCACACAGAACTCACACAGAACTCACCATTCTACAATACAAATACTTTTATTACTACATATCTCATTATCTGGTAAACATTTTTATTACTACATGACTTCATTAATTATTCACTTTATTCATTCTTATCACTAATTATCAGGAGCTAAATTAGCATCAAACCATCCAAGAAAATCATCATCTTGATAATTATCACTATTTATCCATCCACTAGATTGTTGTTGGAAGAAATTATCCATTTGATCATTAACAAGTGGGGTTGGAGCATTCGACATTGGTTGATCCATCATCATATTTTGATTTAATAGCATCTGATCATTTGGCAATTCAAAGTTTAAATTAGACATTGGTACATTTTGTACTTGCGAAGGTAATTGAACATCGGATCTTTTAGGTTGAATAGGTCTTTGGTTTTTGGGAGGTTGGGGTTTAGGAGCAATTTGTTGATGTGGAGGTTTAGCGGCTTCATTAATTGATCCCGTAGCTTCAAGCATAGACAATGGAATACCGTTGATTTCCAAAGGTTTATCATTTGCAGCATTCAGTTTGGCTTGCGTCATAGCTTGATCTGTTGGTACTAACGTGGTTACTGTAGTACCATTGGGAGTAGTGGTGATAATAGTCTTGAAATCATCTTTTGTGATTTGATTATAAAACGGAAGTGGAGCGGGTTTGATTTCTGAAGAATTTGGCTGCGAATTTTTTGGCTGCGAATTTTTCTGGTGCGAATTTTCGGAATTTTTATCCTGTAAAGTTCGTCTTCTAGCTTCATGAACACACCAAACTAAATCATAAAACAAACTGGCAGTTAAATGGGATCTCATTCTTGATATGATGGATGTGTCTTCATCAGTATTGAAAATTTCTGGGTACGTGTACAACACGATATTCAAATTCTCCAAGACTTTAGCAGTTCTAGAAATATCATTTTGTAAGTCTTTCCAAGAAGACAATGTGTTCCTTAACAATCTATGAACCGTCACAATCGACTGTCTTGCACTATCAACATACTTATCGATCAAATACCGAGATAAATGTAATTTGAATAATAAGAATACCGAATAGGTTAATGCTTGACGGATGTAAATTGGTAATTCAATCAATAAAGTATGATTATTATTGGTCATTTGGGAAATTATAGTGATTATCCGCGTGGATGCCATATAAGCTGAGCTTACATATTTGACTTGATCTTCAATTGGGGTACCTGGTAAAAATGCGAACCCACAGATCATCAATTTGATATAAAGGAAATATATTTCTGTGGGGGAATCATCTTCAATTTTCAACTTGAATTTGAGTCTTTCAAGTTCTCTATCCAAAATGTTCAAAGATCCTGCTCTATTTGAAGGTTCCAACAATCCATCGGGTCTTGTGACAGAAATTCCCATCACATTAACAAGCTTACATTGGAAGATAGATAAAGAAATCAAGCACCGGAAGTTTTTGGGTAAGTTTTGATCCACACGAGCATTTTCCAATAAATAATCAGTGGTATTTATGGAAGGTGGTAATCCTAAAGAAGAAGACCAAAATTGTTCACAGAAAAAAACCGAAAGCCAACTTCTTGTTCTCCATTTTTCAGAATCAGGTCCCAAACTAACTTGGGTTCTAGAAAATTCTTTAATGAATTCTCCTCCTCTATGTAATCCTAATTGCAATGATAAGTTCTTAGCTAATCCAATGAACCGATAAGAACAATCATCCAACACTTTTTCATTTGGTAATGGCCATACCGAAAGAATTATCAAGGCTTGAATTACATGTGTTGATCTAGGAGTTCTAATCCAACAAGTTTCAATGGCAAGTTGTTTAATCAAAGAGCTTAGACTCATGTAAAGTGATGGTTCTGGTTCACTCAAACAAGCTGTAAGAATCACTGACCAGAACAATAACTGGGATTTGTAGTATAATTCTGTAGCACTGTTGGATTTGATTATGGGTAAATAAGGGAGATATTTGGTGATGAAGACTTTATGAAGTTCATTGGCTTTTTCGAGGGGTAAATGGACATCCCCAAGAATAAACTCGTCAATTTGTGGTGAATGGGTTTCTTCATTAGTTGGGCTTTGGGGGGAATTATCGGAATTCTCCTTAATGTTTAATTGCTGCGACAAATTATCGTACCGTGGAGACAACGACGTGGTAGAATATGGAGTACCGTCTGATGGAGTATAATGCTGAAACGCAGCAGCAGCGGCAGCAGATGAAGCAGATGCTGGTAAACTAGCAGTAGGATAATTTGATGTAGTTAAAGTGGGGGTCATGTTTCCTTGGTTAAATTGATTATTCAGCTGAGCCAAAGCTTGGGTTAATAAAGTTTCGTTTTTCGTTAACATTTCAATCTTGGCCTTCAATTCATCCACATCAGACTTCAAAGATTGAATTTGGCTACCTTTTTTAGGTCTAAATTGAGGATCTATTTCACATTTTAAACCCATTCGTTCACACCGTTGACAGGGATCAGGGAAATTTTCTGAAGCATTACATTTGATTTTGTGTTGGCGGCAAAAAGTACAAGACGTCACAGGTCTGTGACCAGTATTGGCGTTTACCTTTGTGTTTTGATGTTCTTTTTTGATGATAGATTTGTTGTTGGGCCGTTTATCCCCAGAAAGTTTCCGTTTATTTATGGGAGGTGAGGGGGATTGGATGGAAGGCAGGGATTGAAGGGAGGGAGAAGGCTTGGGCAATATTGACTTGATCTTTGACTTATCCATTTTGGAGATGGATTCATTAAACTGTAGTTAATGAGAAAATTTTTATGTGGAATTAAATCCCCGGTATAGGTCGACCAGAGGCACGACCACTGATGAAAAAGATAAAAATTTTCGCATCCCAAAACGGAAGTGCGTGCGGAGTCCAATGAGTCAAAGCCTAAAGCTTAGCGTCTTTTCTCAGAGCCTTTTTTAAGCCATTTATACATACACAATATTTACTAATAGTTACTAATACTTTATTCTTCTTCAACCTTAGGATCCCCAATACCATCTTCATAGATTGCAAAAACACATTCACTTTCTGGTAAACAAGGACTGTCGTAGATTTTACAGATTCTTTGTTCCGCTCTACCCTTTTTAAACGATAATCTGGTGGTGGAAGAGTGAGCAATGATATTCCCCCCAATAGGTTTTTTAGGATCAGGGTTAAACATAGAAGCAGAACCATCGACTTGAGCTACCACTTGGTTAGTAATTACAACTGCTATACCAAATTCATCTGCTAATCTTTGTAAAGTTCTCATGTATTTTGCAACATGTGATTGCCGAGCCGATAATTCTCCTCTTCCGGAATAATCCGTCCTGTATAAACTCATAATAGAATCTACGATCAATAAACTAAATCTCGATTCCGACATCATTTGGGCTGCTAAATTCAAAAGTTGAAACTGATGTTCGGCATTATATGCCCGGGCATATGCGACATTATCTAAGCAATCGTCAGGATTTAAACCATAACGTTGAGCGATCGAGACTAATCTTACTGGTCTAAAAGTACCTTCAGTATCGATATATAAACATTTACCTTCACCACCACCCATATCAATAGGAAGTTGACATGTTACAGCAAGCGTGTGGCATAATTGTGATTTTCCTGTTCTAAATTCTCCAAAAACTTCAGTGATAGATCCAGTTTCGATCCCTCCACCTAATAAAGTATCTAACTGTTTTGATCCAGTAGTAATACAAATCAATTCTGATCTTCTGCTGTGAAATTCTGAAGCAGTGGTGAAACCCAAAGGAACCAATTTGGCAGCTTCCTGACTGATTCTGTCAGCTTTAGCTTCACTGATACCTTTTACTAGTAACAAGTTTTTTTTGGGAGTATAAGCAATACTTTCAATAGTATGGAAACCTTCAGCTTTTAATTTTTTGATATCATTAAGAGAGATCCCATTGCCTTCAAGTTGTTCTATCAACAAGGGACCTCCCATAGCATCTTCATCATCATATTCTTGGGTCATAGGTATACGCGATTATAAAGAGCGCGTAAGTAAACAAAAAGTAGAGGCAAGAATTTGTCAGTGCGGGGATGGGTCGATTCGACCTAGAGGGCGGGCCAAGGGGCGGTAGAATGGAGCCGGGTAGAATCGAGCCAGGGGCGATTTCTTGTTATTGGCAACGCTTTCAAGATAACGTGGAGAAATACGTAGGTTGTTTACGTTCAAGTGTTTACGGTCCAAGTGTTTACGCTTCACTCACCCTTCAACCATTACCCTCAACTACGTACTCTAACATTTTACAAGACAGAAAATATCTAAAATTAGCACCAAGAGCAACTAATAATATTTTCCCCGTATCTCATGTTTTCAGTTGAACCTGAATAACCTCTTGTAATTCTCTATCAACCTTATCAATCTTATCTTCTATCAATCGTATCACTATTGTCAATCATCTATCTTCCAAATCTAATCTATCACAAGTGCTAATCTTATCTCTTAAATTTACAATCCGGACTTATCTAAATAATAGAAGCAACCCCTACAAAAAATAAAGAAGAATCAACAATAGATTTAATGACTTGTTGTCAGGGAAGGGAGGAGAATATTTTAACAATGAGCTCGCTACTGTGGTAACTTTATGTGACTGATCTATCAGGGTCTTACTTGCTATCACCCAACAATTCACCATAGAGAAGCTGGCTAAGCCTTTGATATCTAGTCTCTTTTTCCTAAGTCTAAAGTCCATCTAAACTACTCCATCTGGTTATTCGTATCAACATAACCCATTACATAATCCATTCCTAACCCCAATGTCCATCTCTCAGCTTTGGTCCCCACACCCGGACCTTAACCAGACGCATAGAATGTCCCCTTTGGCATTTATTAAATCTCCAATTCCAAACCTTGCTGGATCAGGCATTAAAAAATCCTCAATTCGGTAAAAAAAAAACCGTTGTGAGGAAGGATTAGGCTAACTTGGATTTTGTGCTTAATCAAAAGACCAAAAATTCCAACATAAATCAAAGTGAAAACTTAATCAATCCTCTTTATCCTCTCTATATTGTCCATAGAACATTCTAACAATGCCCACCACCGTCTAACTACCCTAAACCCTGGTTCACCTGAAATCCCCATATTTACCAATTCGCTAAGGACAGAAATATCATGGTGATCTGGCGGTCGTGTGCGCGCCCATTTCGTAAACACGGCCTTTTGTTAATTGTAAATTGTTACAAAGGAAAAAACACTTTCTTTATAAAGGGAAAATAAGGTGCCCCTTTTACAAAGGTCTTTTTTTTGTTATATTCAACAAGATACACATCTGTCGGATTGATAGTTACCACCCTATCACTGCCACATCAAGTTCCATTCAATTCTGATACCTCGCCTATTTGACGAGCCCAAATAGCCGGTACAAACAACCCATTTACCACTACAAACAGGCTACAGTCTTTGTTCAAGTAGCATTTTTTAAACCTGGACTAGCTTGGTTTTATATTTGCTTAACTTAAACCTAACAGATTACCTGTCCATTCAAATTTACCATCCAAACAACATATCCTCCATTATTTACTACATATCACCATGTCCACAACAACAGTAGAAAAACTCAACCCCGTGGTTAAAAAAGTCCACAGAGAAGTCCGCTTTGGAAACTACATCCTTGGTTCAACTCTTGGAGAGGGAGAGTTTGGTAAAGTCAAGCTTGGTTGGAGAAAAGACGGTAAGTTACCTAATCAAGTAGCCATAAAGTTAATTAAACGAGATAGTATAGTAAAAGATAGCGAACTGGAGATTAAAATTCATCGGGAAATCAATTCTTTGAAGCTCTTAAACCATCCAAATATTGTATCATTAGTAGAAGTTATGAAACTGGGAAAATATATCGGAATAGTATTGGAGTACGCTTCAGGAGGTGAATTATTTGATTATATTTTGAGTCATAAATATTTAAAAGAGAATATCGCCAAAAAGTTCTTTGCCCAATTGGTTAGTGGGGTTGATTACATGCATTCAAAAGGTTTAATTCATCGAGATTTAAAGTTGGAAAATTTATTATTGGATAAAAACAAAAATATCATTATATCTGATTTTGGGTTTGTTAATAGTTATAGTCACCATAAAAACGATTTAATGAAAACCAGTTGTGGATCTCCATGTTATGCTGCACCTGAATTGGTATTAACTCAATCTCCTTATGAAGGTAAAAAAGTGGATATTTGGTCTTTAGGGATCATTTTATACGCTATGTTAGCTGGTTACTTACCTTTTGATGATGACCCCAGTAATGAAGATGGTTCTGATATAATCAAATTGTATCATTACATTTGCAAAACTCCTTTAACGTTCCCCGAATATGTTAGTCCTTTGGCTAGAGATTTATTAAGGAAAATAATAATTCCTGATCCTAAGAAAAGAATTAACATTAATGATATTAGAAATCATCCTTGGTTATCTTCTTACGCAAACTTGTTATCCATAAGACAACCAGAATGGGATAAAATCTATAAAGAACAACAAACTTCAAAAGTAAAACCAATGACCAATAATGCCAATAAGAGATATTCTATGATTAATGAAAGCACCAATTCATCCCAATTGACTTATAATAACTTCAAGAAACCCCACAACCGGTCTTATTCATCGTCTTCCAACATGTATTCCCATCCTAATGGTTCTTCATTGGTAGGTTTAAGTGAAAATAAGGAAGAAGTTAAATCGGAATTCACACCTGGGCATCTGAAATCTTCTTCCATGAATAGTTCCATTTTACAAGTTATTGAAGATGAATCAAATCCTGATACCACCATTACCCCAAACACCATCACCAATTCATCTAATTTTAACAATTCATCCACCAATTTAATCACTACCATAGTAGAACTGCCCAGAAGACCTCCATTACAAGTAATTGAGGCCGGTGGTGATACTACCCAATCAGTACCAATGGCAGTTACTAACACATCCATCACTTTGAGTAACAGTAGATTACCTGCCAGTGCTAAATTTCCTCACCAAACCAAAAAACCAAGACCAACTTCATACCATCCTACAAATGCCTCCAACAATTCTTCAACTTCATTGTACGACTTCAAGTCCCCATCACCAATTAATATCCCCATTCAACACTTCCTCAATGGATCCCCACCAAAGAACTCCCCACCAAAAAGTTCCCCCACCAGATCCGAAATCGAATCTATTAACTTACCTTCAAGAAGAAATTCCGTTGTCACAGCAGTACACGTTAATGGCGTGTTAGCTAAAGACAACGAAGCCAATAAAAGAAACTCCATCTTCCTTTATTTGGAAGATAGAATTAACAATCTTGAACTTGGTGAAGAAGTTAAACAAGAGGAAAAAGATATTTTATCGGAATCACAATCCACCATAAAACCAAATGTGGATGATAAACTCGATAAAGTAAGTGATAAATCTACTGATAGTGAAACTATTGGTAAAGTAGATAAAGAAACCAAAAGAAGAAATAGGTTTAGTATTCTTTCCCTTTATTCCAATTATAATTCATCATCTAATAATGTCGATTCCATTTCATCTAATGATGAAACCCCAACCAATACTAAACCATCCAGATCGTTTAGAAAGACTAATAAAGAGATTAGTGCTGCTAAGAAGGTGATGGATTTTTTCAAAAGAAAGAGTGTACGGATAAATTAAAGTATGAGTTTATAGGGTATATTTTTGCATGTATAGTATATGTATAGGATAGGAGAATAATAGAAACATGATAATTGAAGTATGGTAGTCATGATTGTATTTGTAATTTACGTCTTTAGAATATGAGAATAAAATTTGCACCTTTAGAATCTCAGAGATGCAAAAAAAAACGTGAATCGGGCGTGATTCGAACACGCGCTTCTTTACGAAAACAGATCTTGAGTCTGCCGCATTAGACCACTCTGCCACCGATCCTGTTATTGAAGAAAAACCGGAGGTATCGTGTTATAATGCGAATATACTGACTTTTAGCATTATTTTCATACCAAACTATAAGAAAATTCACCAGTTAGTCTGATACTATTTTTGCATCTCTCTTTTAAAGTTCGCAATTCTCCTTTTTTACTGGGTGCAAAATTATCATTTTATGTAGAATTTTCACTTGCGGTGCGAAAAATTTCAATATGGTTCATCTGCCAGATAGGGGACCGTCCCCAGAAAAAGAAACCAGAGATATATCTGACAATGTAGAAGTTGGTATAGATAAAGAAGAGTATAATGAAACACTGAACGAAATAAAAAATGACAAAATATCTCCACAAAAAGAGAAATCTGTCCGTCAGTCTCATTCCGTTGATGACTCTTCACTTTCAAACTCCATCACTAACAGTCCCGAAGACTCCAATTCTTCAGACAACGAATCTTCAGATTCAGAATACTCCGATTCAAGTGATAGCGAACTAAACGAATCCCTTTCAGAAATTATTCTTCGAGAAATCGAGTCTGGAATCTACACATGTCTTGTTTGTACATTAGACATCGATAAGACGTCAGAAATCTGGTCTTGTTCTCATTGTTATAGAGTTTATGATCTTGATTGTATCAAAGATTGGGCTAAAAGAGGTACATCCACAAATAAGAAGAAATGGAGATGTCCTGCCTGTAACAACGAGTTTAACAAGATTCCTCAGAGATTTACCTGTTGGTGCGGGAAGGTAGAAAATCCACAAGATTGCTTGATTCCTTTTAGTTGTGGGAATGTTTGTGGTCAACCTTATGATGATTGTATTCACAAATGTTCGTCTGTTTGTCATCCGGCGTCGCATCCCATGTGTGGTGCCCTAGGTCCCTCCTTATCGTGTCATTGTGGTAAGTTCGAACGTCAAGTGCCATGTCTTATTACTCCGTATACAGACGGTTGGCAATGTAAATCTGTTTGTAATACGGTTGTTTGTGACTTGGACCACAAATGTACTAAAACCTGTCATCTGGGATTTTGTGGTGTATGTGAAGAAGAGCTCAAGGGGAAATGTTATTGTGGCCAAAAAGATCTCACTATAAAATGTCATGAAAAATATTTACAAGATTGTGGTGAATACATTGGAGTTTCATTTTGTGAAATCTCCACAAAAAGGTTTTATGATTGTAATATTCATTTTGAAATGGTAGAATGTCAACCTCCTTTGGAGAAACCCCAGATTTGTGAAAATTCTCCCTTGGTCAAACAAACTTGTCACTGTGGTAAAACAAAATCCACAATCCCCAGATCAAAGTGTACAGACCCAATTCCTGAATGTGATAGTTCTTGTGGTAAACTCCTTCCTTGTGGTTGCAAATGTCTCATGAAATGTCATCTGGGTCCGTGTGAGTGTTTCGCATTAAAGACTGTGAAATGCTCCTGTGAAAACTACGACTTTTTAGTTCGGTGCACTCAGCTTCAAAACGGGTTTGTACCTCAATGTAAACACAAATGTGATGTTTTGTTGAACTGTAGAAAGCATTACCACAGGGCCCAATGTTGTGAGTATGAGAAGGTAGCGTTGGAACGAGAAAGAGGTCGTAAAAAGGCGTTACGGAATAAAACCGTTTCTAACATTAACTATCAAGATGACGTCATGACTATAGAGCCCGTTCATATTTGTACCAAACCCTGTAACCGTCTTAAAAGTTGTGGGGCACATGCATGTACGGGATTTTGTCATAGTGGGCCCTGCCCTCCATGCTTAGAGTCTACAAATGATGATTTGGTATGTAATTGCGGAAAGACAGTTGTTGAAGCTCCTGTTCGGTGTGGAACTAAATTGGTTTGTCATGAACAATGTATTCGTCCTAAACTGTGTGGTCACCGTCCAGAAGTTCACGAATGTCATGAAGATGGCCCATGTCCTAAATGTACTGCTCTTGTAACACGGAATTGTGAATGCGGAAAAAGTGAAATTCCGAACGTCTTGTGTTCCGCACCTCCTCCAAAATGTAGTTACATTTGCCAGGCCCCCAAACCCTGTGGTCATCCTTGTTTAAGGAGTTGTTCCGCTGAGTGTCTTAAGGGGAACCATTTGAGTGCCAAATTTTGTCAGTCTTATTGCCGTAAAGTCCGTACCAACTGTCCTCATAATTGTAAATTAAAATGTCATATGGATAAAGTGGGTAAATCAAAAAATTGTGACGCTACTGTTTGTTCTGAACCCGTTCCAGTGGTTTGTGAGTGTGGTAGGATATCTAAAAATATTCCTTGTGGCAGTTCCTTAACTGAACCTTCGAAAATAGGCACTAAAATCCACTGCGATGAGACGTGCGAACAGATTAAACGAGATAAAGAGTTACGTCAAGCGTTTGGGGAAGTCATAAAACCTGTTGAGGAAGTTGCAAATTACTCAGACTATGTTCTCAATACATTCAAACGTCAAACTAACTGGTGTTTAAGGATGGAAGATTTTTTTAAGTCGTTTATGTTGCAGGACAAAAAAACCCATCATTTTGAACCCATGTCTCGACCACAAAGACAATTTGTTCATGAGTTAGCATCGTCATATAAATTATATTCTGAAAGTCAAGATGCTGAACCAAAGAGAACTGTGTTTGTATTCAAAACTCCAGAAACAACTGTACCAGAAATCTCCGTACTGGAAGCTTTACAAGAGCGTGAGAAAAAGGAAGCCGAACTTAGAGCTGAGGAAGAAGAAAAGGCTAGAAAATTACTGGAAGAGTTGTTTAATGCCATTATTATCCAGGATGTTTTCTTTGGAATAGATGATGTGAAAATTGATGAACTTGTAGCACCATTGATGGAGAAGTTTGAATTTTTGTATGAAATTAAACATAAAAATTCATTTGTGGTTATTCCACAATTAGAAATCATGACTGTTGAAGAAGAGAATAAACTTTATTTGATAATGAAACAGTTGAAGAAAATGGTGAGAGATAATTCTATAGCATTTGATTGTAACTTGTGTCTTTTTAGAGAAGGGAAGGTTTTAAAGATTGATAGTAAGGTTGCGAAGGAAGTTGAGAAGGTTAAATTGAAGAATGGAGAGAATAGTTTTAGTATTTTGCAGGATGAAGGGGAATTACAGAGGGAGTCTGGATTAACGGAGTCGGCATCACAAACAGAGTTGACAGAAACAGGATCAATAGAATCAACAGAAACAGAGTCTCCAGAACCAACAGAACCAACAGAAGCAGAGTCTCTAGAATCCCCGGAATCTCCAAAATCAACAGAAACAGAATAACATTATTTATATTAGCATTTATAGACAAATATTTAATTTTCACTGTCAGTACTTTGATTTTCATTTTTACTTTCTTCTTCTTTTTCACTTTCACTTTCATTTTCATTTTTTTCGTCTTCCTCATGCTCGTCTTTTTTATCTTCCTCGTCCTCTCCCTCCTGCTTATGCTTATGCTTTCTCTTCCTCTTAGGTTTTTCCTTTTCTACAACCTTTTCAACCTTCTTCTTCTTTACACTAAGTGGATTAGGTTCTTTAATCTTTCTTTTCTTACGTGCTTCTTCAACCTGTCCAGAATTGGAATCATTAAGTCCTCCCGTTAACTTCTCATTCTCTAACGTATTCGAATACTTTAATGTTTGTTTGGAAATAGGTTCCATTACCATCACCGATCTATTCATAAAAATAAGAGGAACACCGGGAACTTGTCTTAATTTCTTTCGTAATTCATAACTCTGTGTAGCTACCACATATCTATGCTTATTATCTGGTAGTATAATTGATTCCATACATTCAGTTGGAGGTAACGGATTTGAAGGGGGGTGATTACACCGACGTCTTTCAAACTGTTTGGCAATTTCTATGGCATCTTGGTTCTTATTTCTGTACAAAGATTGCATGCAACATTGGGTAATCATAGGTTTAACTTCGCATTGTAAAGTTCTAGTTAACCCTTTGGATAAATTAAATGATCCTTTTTGGCAAAGTAAAACAAGTTCATCGTCTACAATAGTTTGAAAAGGTTCACGAAACTTAAAAGCATGTAAGTAAACGTTCAATTGTTTTTTATAGGATTTGGCTCTTTTTTGTCTCATTGATTTTGGTTCTTGATTTTATCTCATTGATTTTGGATGGAGATGAGTGCGATGAGATGGGTAGTGTGGGTATCAAGAATTTGAATAATAAGGAGTGAAGAATATAGAAGAAGGAGAATAAAGGGGATTGAAGAGAATAAATGAGAACAAAATACTAAGATAATTAATAGATAGAAAAGAGAAACAAAATCTTCAGTAGTTAGCTATAGTTCTTTTTTTTTGCAAATTTCACATTTCGCATCCAACTTCTCAAGATGAGTAAGATTAACCTACATAATTAATAAGAGAAAATAAAAGAAAATAAAAGAAATAAAAGAAAAAAAAAGAAAACGCAATTAACAACATTCAACACATCAAAAATAGAATAAAGAAATGAATTTGTAAAAGTTGTGTAAAGCCCCCAATTATCTCCCCATTATAAACCTTCAAAACACTAAATGAACCACCAACCTTGTTACTTGACGCCTTATGTCCGTATTTACTTACTCCACATATCAATCATGCACTGGAACCAGACGGCTTTCGTATTACAGTTTTATGTGCCGCCCGCCTTCATATCGACCAATCTTATCAATCCTATAAGAGACGGCGGAGATCGGAGAATTGCGCTCGTTCGACCGTACGGCTAAGAAATTTAAAGTGAGTCAGTGGAGAACGTGAACAACATGGATTGTTTGAAATGACGGTGCTTGGGCTGAGGACTGGAGCATAAACTTTGAAAATATACCCAGTAAGTATGGATAATCTGTGTTTATAGACTAAAAATGTCCTTTCAAATTCTTAACATCGAACACTCTAGGAAAAAGTAAAAACAAGCCAAACCCACAAGCACAAAACCACAAGCACAAAACCACAAGCACAAAACCACAAAATTACAAAATCCTCATGTCACCAAAAAAGAAATTCCGGACCGGAAGATTGACCAGCCAAGACCTGTCAAGAGTTTGACACTTTGACACATTTGAACAAATGTTTAGTATTTCTTGGTATCCATATATCCACATCTAATCAGATCTATCCACCTTGTATTTTTCCCTTTCCTTCTCTTTTTCCTCTACTCTTTCCTTCTCCCCATTCTCCTCTTCTAAATTTACTTCTAACCTAATTCCTTTATCTCGTCCAATTCCGAATATGCACCGGGACTTCTGTTACCGGCATTCTTATCTCCATGGGCCTTTGACGGCAAGGCCCTGATTATCAGTCATCCAAGTATATAAGGTGAAGAAATCAGATCTAATTTAATTTATCTTGGCTTGTTTTAATCGATTGTCCATTTCGTGTTTGACTCGTATCCCTAATTATGGACAAACTTTTCAAACTGCAAAACGGCGAAAAAGTCGAAACTATTGCCGACTATGAGTCTGGTTCTGCCGACGAACAGTTAAACGTTAAAGCACTTGTTTCCCATGATTTTGACCCCATTACTTCTAATTTGGACAAAGACATCATCGAAGACGAATATGCTGCTGTTATTGTTGAAGATGACTCTCCTTACCCTGAAGTTAGAGCTGCTGTCCCAAGTACTGATGATCCTTCTTTACCCCAGAATACCATCAGAATGTGGGTCTTGTCGATTATTTTGACCACTATTGGATCAGGTATGAACTTGTTATTTTCCTTACATGCTCCATCTTTTACTGTGACTACTTTAGTTACTTCCATTTTAGCCTGGCCCATGGGTAGAGCCTGGCACAAGGTTTTGCCCAATGTGAAAATCTTTGGAGCAGAATTGAACCCCGGTCCTTTCAATATCAAAGAACATTCTTTGATTGTTATTATGGCTAACGTTTCTCTTGGAACTGGTGCTGCTTATGCTACTGATATTTTATTAGCCCTCAATAGATTCTACGGTAAAGACTTTGGATGGGGATTTGATCTTTTAGCTATTTGGTCTACCCAATGTATTGGATTTGCCCTTGGTGGACTTTGTCGTAGAGTATTGGTATACCCAGCATCCATGATTTGGCCTGCGGATTTAGTTTCCTCCACATTTTTAACCAACATGCACATTAATGAAAACCATACCGCCAACGGTTGGAAAATCAGTAGATTGGCGTTTTTCTTAGTTGTGTTTGTAGGAAACTTTGTATGGTACTTTTTCCCCGGGTACATGTTCCAAGCGTTATCTTATTTTGCATTCCCAACTTGGATTAAACCCGATAATGTTATTGTTAACCAAGTGTTTGGTACTTCCACTGGATTAGGATTAATTCCTATTACCTTTGATTGGAATCAAGTGGCTGGGTATATTGGATCACCTTTGATTCCTCCAGCAGGAACAATTGCAACCATTTTCCTTTCGATCGTGGTCATTTTCTGGATCATTGTACCTGCTATTCACTATTCCAATGTTTGGTACGCACAATACTTACCAATTTCATCTTCAGGATCCTATGACAACACTGGAAACACTTACAACGTGTCTAAAATCATCAACAAAGATACGTTAACCTTTATTCCATCTGCCTACAAAGAATATTCACCTTTGTTCCTTTCCACGACTTTTGCGATTTCTTATGGGTTATCTTTTGCAGCCATGTTGGCCACTTTGGTGCACACTGTTTTGTTCCACGGTAAAGATATTGTCAGACAATTGAAAATGAAAGAAAAACCCGACGTTCACATGAGATTGATGAAAAACTATAAGGAAGTTCCTGATTGGTGGTATGGGATTGTGTTCCTTGTTTTCTTTGGACTTTCTATTGCAACCATTAGAGCTTGGGACACCGAAATGCCTGTTTGGTCTTTGATTGTAGCTTTATTGATTGCTTTTGTGTTCTTGTTACCTGTGGGAATTATCTTTGCCATGACCAACATTGCCGTTGGTCTTAATGTCGTGACTGAATTTATCGTTGGGTACATGGTTCCAGGTAAACCATTAGCTATGATGTTTTTCAAAACTTTTGGATACATCACCAATAACCAAGCTGTCACTTTTGCCCAAGATATGAAATTAGGTCATTATATGAAGAATGCCCCTAGAATGGTTTTCTCTGTTCAAATGATTGGTACCATTTGGAGTTCATTGGTGCAAATTGCCGTTTTGAGATGGGCCTATGGATCAATTGATGATTTGTGTGCACCCGACCAAAAGAATCACTACACTTGTCCAAATGGTAAAGTTTTCTTCAATGCTTCTGTCATTTGGGGGGTCATTGGACCAGAAAGACAATTTTCCCACGGTCAAATTTATTATGGATTATTATTCTTCTTTATTGTTGGAACTTTATGTCCTATAGTTAGTTGGTTGATTTTAAAGAAATGGCCTAATTCTCCTGTCAAATGGTTGAACTGGCCTGTGTTTTTCAGTGGTACTGGTTACATTCCACCAGCAACACCTTATAACTATTCCACTTATAGTGCCATTGGTCTCTTCTTTGGATGGTTTGTTAAGAAGAAGTGGTTCCATTGGTGGTCTAAGTATAATTATTCTTTGTCAGCAGGACTTGATATTGGATTAGCCTGGTCTTCGTTAGTTATCTTTTTGACTTTGTACTTGACTAATGCTAACTTTCCATCATGGTGGGGTAACACTGTTATTGAAACGTCTGATTATGATGGAACTGCTATTAGAAATCCTGTCCAACCGGGACAAACTTTTGGACCAAGTCATTGGTAGTGTATATATGTATTGAATATAAATTAATTTAAATGGATGTAATTAACTAATGTAATAAATATAAAAGAATTTAAATGTGATTGATATAGAAAAAACTAAAAGGAAAAAACTAAAAGGAAAAAACATTTGAAAAATTTGCAACCGCGACATTTACGACATTTGCCCGCACATCATCAATTTTTCATCTCAAATTTTTCAAAAATGAATTCATTCATGGCTTTAAGAGCCATTAGACCCATCAGAGCGAATCCAAGAGTTTTATATGGAAACAACTTGAACAGAATATACGGTGTTAAGCCTTTAGGTTTCCGTTTCAATTCTACCAAAGAAAATGCCAAAGATGAACCTCAAGAATCTCAACCTCAAGAGTCAGAACCACAATCTAATGAAGCTCCTGAAATTGTTGAGTTAAAGGAAAAGTTACAAGAAAAAGATAAACAATTGGCTGATATGAAGAATCATTATGCTAGAGCCATTGCTGATTTCCGTAATTTGCAAGAATCCACCAAAAAGGAAGTTCAAAAGGCTAAAGACTTTGCTTTACAGAAATTTGCTAAAGATTTGATTGTCTCTTTGGATAATTTTGGTTTAGCTTTAAGTGCTGTCAAAGAAGATACTTTGAAAACCAATAATGAAGTTAAAAACTTATACGATGGAGTTGAAATGACTAGATCTGTTTTTGAGAAAACTTTAACCAACCATGGAATTGAAAAGATAGATCCTGTTGGAGAACCTTTTGATCCAAATCATCATGAAGCTGCTTTTGAAATTCCTCAACCTGATAAAGAACCTGGTACTGTTTTCCATGTTCAACAAGCAGGATACAAGTTGAACTCAAGAGTTTTAAGACCAGCCAAAGTGGGAATTGTTAAGGGGGAATAGTGTATATAGCATGTATATAACGGTGTATACGAAGTATACACATTGTTTTAGTTGTTGATTTCCTTAATTTCTCTCTCTTTAAATTCTCTCTTTCTCGATGACTCAAAATCGACCTTATTTTATCGACCTTTTTATCGACCGTTTTTTCGGTGATTCATTTGCGATTTTTCAACCCCATACTCACTAATGCTTTCTACTAGAGCCACCACTAGAGCTTTTTCCACCACTGCAAGTGCTTTGAAATCCTTGAAAATTGGACTTATTCCTGGTGATGGAATTGGCCGTGAAGTTATTCCTGCTGGTAAAGCCGTTTTGGAAAACTTACCTTCCCAATATGATTTGAAATTTGAATTTGTCAATTTAGATGCTGGGTTTGAATTGTTTCAAAAAACCGGTACTGCTTTACCTGATGAAACCGTTAAGGTTTTAAAGGAAGAATGTGATGGTGCCTTATTCGGTGCTGTTTCTTCACCTTCTGTTAAAGTGGCCGGATACTCTTCCCCCATTGTAGCTTTGAGAAAGAAGTTAGGATTGTACGCCAATGTCCGTCCTGTTAAATCTGTTGAAGGTGCCACTAAGCCCGTTGACATGGTTATAGTCAGAGAAAACACTGAAGATTTATATATCAAAGAAGAAAAGACTTATAAAGCACCTGATGGTACTAGAATTGCTGAGGCTATCAAAAGAATTACTGAACCTGCTACCACTAGAATTGCCAAAATGGCCTACGACATTGCTTTACAAAGACAAGCCATCAGAGACAATTCCAATGCTGCATCTTTACATTCAACTCCTTCTGTGACCGTTACTCATAAATCCAATGTGTTGTCTCAATCTGATGGATTGTTCAGAGAAATCTGTAGACTGGTTTATGATGCCAATGCTGATATATACGGTAACATTGAATACAAGGAACAAATTGTTGATTCCATGGTATACCGTATGTTCAGAGAACCTGAAATTTTTGATGTTGTTGTGGCCCCTAACTTGTACGGAGATATTTTAAGTGATGGAGCTGCCGCATTAGTTGGATCTTTAGGAGTTGTTCCATCTGCCAATGTTGGTGATAATTTTGCCATTGGTGAACCATGTCACGGATCTGCTCCAGACATTGAAGGTAAAGGTATTTCTAACCCTATTGCTACCATTAGATCTACTGCTTTAATGTTAGAATTCATGGGATACTCAGAACCAGCCGCTAAAATCTATGAAGCTGTTGATGCTAACTTAAGTGAAGATAAAATTAAGACTCCAGATTTAGGCGGAAATTCTACCACAGAAGAAGTTATCAATGATATTATCAGAAGATTTTAAACAATTAAATACTTGAATAGAAAAAATTTGTGTTAAAATTCATCTTTAAAAAATTAAGTTCATCTATAAACGTTTGAGCATCACACTACCATTTTCTATCTCACAAAACAGGCTGCAAAAAATCCAATGCCTCCGTCTTCTTTGGCCACTGCTCTTACACATCCACCAGCCAAATCTTTTATACTTCTATCCTCTGTCTCTAAAGCTGTAAACTCTTTCTCCCAACCTCTTCTTTCCCAATTTGGAATCACCACTTCTCTGGGTGCTAATTTCCACCCCATAGCTTTAATATTCTCATCCAATAATAGATCTACTACCACCCGTTCATTTTCTTCAGCATGAATTGAACAAGTGGAATAAACAACTTTCTTAGCATTAGGGAACAGTAAAGAATGCTTCATAATACTAAATTGAAACCGAGATAACCTTTCAAGTCTTTCTACATCTACTTGTTCTTGTTCTTGTTCGGCAGAATCTTCAATCGCACGGCCAAATATCCCTGAACCACTACAAGATGGGTCAACTACCAAACCAGTAACATTCTCAAAGTCTTCAGGTTTGACCTTGGTAAAGTCCAAATGGGTGATTTGAATCAAATTCTTTTTGGGACCGGTGGCAGTGGCACACATCTTCTTAAGAATCTCAACTCTTTTAGAATCTCGTTCAAAAGCGTACACAAAAGCATCGGGGGAACTTGAAATATTAGCAGCAACGTGTGTAGTTTTATTTCCTGGAGCAGCACAGGCGTCTATAACTTCTTTAGGTTGAAAATTGGGATCACCAAAAAGAATCTGGCCAGGAAAACAAGAAGCTCGATCTTGAATAATTATTTCTCCAGATTTATAAGCATCTGAAGACATGATGGATTCTTTTGGATGAACACCAAAAAGATGGGGAATATAATCATCGGTATAAATAGTACCAGGAGCCAAAGAATCAATAGAACTGACAGCTTCCAAGTTTTTGAAAAAAAGGTGTTTTTCAAAAAATTCCGGGGTTGAAATTTTTATCTGATTGACTCTGAACCATCGTACGGGGGTTTCATCATCGGTCTGAACGTTAGGGAAATCTTCTATATTTTTCACTCTATGCTTTAACTTGAGCTTAATGAGTTCAGAATGAAGTCTTGTTTTGTGAAGAAGAATTGCATCTTTTATAGGATGCTTCCCCAGTTGTATTCTTCCTTTGGCTGAAAATATGAGATCATGGATTAATAGAAGAAGGAGGGAGTCAGAAACTTTAAGTTTTTTCAATTCTTTGGATTGCTTGATCTTGGAGGATTTGATGATTTTGGTTATGTATTCTTTATATTTTAAAGTCAGGATAACTAAGGCATAGATATGTTTGGGGTTGGAGACATTACTATTGAAAATTCTATTTTGGAGGGAGACATTTTGTTTAGGTAGAAACTTTTCAGCTTCAAAGTATATTTTCATTGTGGGAGTATGTGGAGATGTGTATGTATATCTTTGTATATATTTCTCTTTATATCTCCTTATATCTCCTTGTATCTCTTTCCTTGTATACCTTTATCTACCTCTATCTCACCCATCTCTCATTTCCAAGATTTTTCACCATTGCGAGCCCCGTTCCCCCGATCATTAAATTTATAGCCCAAATATCAACGCTTTTTCTAACCATGGTGGATGCTTCAATCAATGTTTACCACGGTGGAACTCAATTAACTGTGGGTTCCCATGCCATTAGCATCATTAAATACATCTCCCAAGGTGGTTTTGCTCAAGTATACACTTGTAACATAGAACCCAGTTTTAGGGGCTCCTCCATAGCTTGTTTGAAACGAGTAATAGTCCCCAATAAATTGCAATTAAACCTTTTACGACAAGAAGTTGACTCCATGAAACGTTTACGGGGAAACCCCACCATTGTTTCCTACATTGATTCCCATGCTGCCAGGGTTGATTCTCCCGACATGGCTGGAAATCAACAATATGAGGTGTTTTTACTTATGGAGTACTGTTCCAACAATGGGTTAATAGATTTCATGAATACAAGACTTACCAACAAACTAAACGAAGGGGAGATTCTTCAGATTATGAAAGATATCACTTTAGGAGTGGCAATGTGTCATCATCTTCAACCCCCTTTAATTCATCGGGATATCAAAATCGAAAATGTTTTATTGGATGAAAAGAGAGTTTATAAACTTTGTGATTTTGGGTCTGCCGTTCCCTACGCCCCCGTACCAAAGACTCCCCAGCAGTTTCAACAGTTGCACGAAGATATCATGGCCCATACTACTCCTCAATATCGCGCTCCAGAAATGATAGATCTTAGTAGAGGGTTCCCCATTGACGACAAACTGGACATTTGGGCATTGGGATGCTTCTTATACAAATTATGTTACTACACCACGCCGTTTGAGCTGAACAGTCATAAATCTTTAACTGATTTGGAGCAACTGATTCTCAATTGTTCTCGCACATTAAAACTTCCTCCCAATATGCCTGGGTCTATGTTTTCTGTCCGACTTAGAAATATCATCAAATGCTGTTTGCGGGAAGATCCTAGACGGAGGCCAAACGCTGTACAGTTATTGGATGAAATCTGTACGATGATGGGTGTTAAACTGCCCAGTGTAATTCCATTATCAATTATAGAACGACCAGAAACAAATGGAAAACTGCAAAACCCCCACCAAAATCTTTCTCACCTCCACCATCAACCTTCAAACCATAGTACCCCACAATTAGAAGTTCGGAAATATTCGGGTCCCAAAGATCCGTTTGCATCTATAGATAAATCCAAACTTCTCAATAAAGAACAACCTAAACCTTACGCGGGTCCAAGTGTTTCCAAAGGTTCTAATACCAGTAACAGTTTGGCTACGTATCCTAGTGCACCTGCAAGTAGACCTAAGAGTTTATATGATAATGGATCTAGAAATATTCTGCCTATTCAGTCCATTAACAATACTGCTTCTAGCACTTCACTCAAAGATTATATCCAAAGACAACTTAGCAAAAGCAGTGAAAATGTTTCACAACCGTTCGAAGATGATAACACTTTGGATTTTCTTCGTGATAGAGAGGATGGGTTAGGTCTGAGACAAAATACAGGAGGAAGTTTCAAAATGTTGAAAAATGGGTTGCGAAAAATTAGTACAGGGAGTAGCGTGAGCAGTGGAAATTATCATTATAGTGGAAGTAATAACTATAACAACCACAGTCACAGCCATACCAGCAATTCCAATCACAACAGTCATAACAATCATGGTAACAACCACTCTAAACGTTCAAGCATGTCTTCCATCAAACAGCTTTTAACTGGAAACAGAAAATCCAGTTCTCCAGAAGAAGAAGAACCCAAAAAACTTTCCATTCAAAGAAGAATGGCTCAGTATTTAAATAGTGAAGATACTAAGTCTAAAAAGACAGCCCTGGGGTATGGTAAATTCACTGAACAAAGTGACACAGAAGATTTGGCTGCAATTAATAGTAGATTAAGACCACCTAAAGTACCTGCCAGTCTTCTGTCGAAAAAGGGAGAACGGAGTCTGTCTGGTACGAGGGATAGGGCTAGGGCAGATGATAGAGATAGGTCAAAGACCAGAGGAGATAGAGAAAAAAGCAATGGTGGTGTTAATAAAGAAAAATCCCCCACGGTCGCCTCCACGGCTGCGAAATTTCCAACTCCAAAATTCACCGCTGCAAAAACAGAACCAAAAACAGCACCTCCAAAACCTACGAAAAAACCTCCACCAAGACCTAAAAAACCTAAATTCCTTCGTACACCAGAGAATGACCATACTGATGAAAGAAGATTAAGTGATTCAAGTGAAATATCCATCCCGGATTTGGATGATTTAGAGAAACAATTCGCAAAAAGGTTTCCTAGTTATGTTTAGCATGGTACAATTGTACAATACATATACACATTAAGCGTTTATTATTTTGAGACATAAGGTTACCATAAGATTACTGTAAGATTACCCTACTTAACTACTCTCGTCATAATCCTCAATGGAATCCAATATAAAGTCAACTCCCTCATCAAATCTTTCCGTTATAACCTCCCATAATCCATCACTATCCGACTTTATTACCCTTCCA
Organism: Yamadazyma takamatsuzukensis; assembly: GCA_030572035.1. Taxonomy (NCBI): domain Eukaryota; kingdom Fungi; phylum Ascomycota; class Pichiomycetes; order Serinales; family Debaryomycetaceae; genus Yamadazyma; species Yamadazyma takamatsuzukensis. The sequence goes on along the minus strand of JAJLZF010000029.1, from coordinate 92,790 downwards.
AATTTTCTTCTAGGCCGTTTAAGTTCACCATTAGTTGCACTATCTCCATTTGATACCCCAGCCTTGGTTGCTTGTGACGTAGAACCTCCCCAACATGGATTCAAATGACTGGTGAAAACTACTGAATTCTGATAGAACCAATCCACCATAGATTCATCCATCACCGGTACCAATGGTTTCAAATTAGACCGGTTAACAAAACATACTGTACCTTTAACAAGTTCCTTTATTTCCTGACTGGGCCGTTTTGCGTACAAGTGCACAATTGACTGGTAGGCATCACCGTACCCCACAAAAACCACTTTGCGTGCCAGACTGAAATAACTCAAATAATTGTCCCAAATATAAAGCAAGGCTTCTTGAGCAAAAATGTTAGGGTTGTACGATCCAATAGGAGCAGTGGTATGGTTGTTTGTGGCTAATGTACCATTTGAAGTGGGTAAGGAGAAAGACGGAATATTTATATCGATGTATCCGATTTTACCCACATCCTCATCGGACTTTTCTTGTTCCACCCGGATTTTCTCCATCACTTGAACCAAAGGATGTTCCAAAATTACCGATGTATTTCCCTCGATGTTCCCGTTAATCGGGTTAACATTGGCCCATACTTCGGGTGGATCATGGATGGAAATTACTACCACTGGACACTCGTAAATGTCAGGACTGGCAACTATCAAATCTTCAAGACGGCCTGGTAAGTCAGTTGTGAACGGATTGAACCGGTCGGATTCTCCCGTTACCACGGGAAGATTAATAAAAGAATATTGCGTAAATAAATCATTGGCCTGGTACGATCGTATAGGATCATTTATGTTAGTTAATTTATATCCAGCGGTATTCTCTGGTAATTCATAGACTTCTTCAAATGATTTACTTGGGTTACCTGGTTTCAAGCAATTCCAATACTTAGATTGAGTCTTAATGACTTCATCTACCACTTCAATAGTATCCAAAAAGGGTTGTGCGGTGATTGTGTTTTCTGGCGGTTCACCTATCAATACTTTAGCTACAGCCAAAGCACTCTTACTGATAGAATCCAAATTATATCCACCTTCTAAAATAACTGCCATTTTCCCCCGGGCAATTCCCTTTAACATATGAGTCATATAGCCGTATCCTGCTGGAGTTACATGACATCCTCCTACAATATCTCCGTCAGCTGCGTCAAATCCAGAACTGATGATTACCAAATCGGGATCAAATTCACTGATTAAGGGGATTACCAACTTGTTAAAAGCATATACATAGTCACCATCACCTGTACCGGGATGTCTCCAAGGTATATTAACATTGAAACCTTCACCATCACCTTCTCCTACATGTGTATGAGATCCAGCTTTGGTACCAGGGTAAAACTTTCCGTTCTCATACCGATGTAAAGAAATATACAAAACCCGGGGATCATCGTAGAATGACTTCTGGGTCCCGTTACCATGATGAATATCCCAATCAATGATGACTATTTTCCGTACAGACTCCGGATATGCCTTGAGCATAGTTTTCGCAGCCACCGCGACATTACTGAAAAGACAAAATCCTCCGGGGGTTTCCGGTTCGGCGTGGTGACCCGGTGGACGCACAATCGCTAAAGAATTTTTCACTTTTCCCTCCACAACGGCTTTACAAGCTTCAATACTACCACCACAAGATAATTTGGCCGACAAAAACGAGTCGTTGTTGACGTATATAGAATCACCTGCCTCGGTTTCCTCCAAAAGTTTATCTCTGGTCATGGTTTCTGTGGATGCAATAAACTGCAAATGGCTTTCTGTGTGCACTTCCAAAATTTCCTCTTTGGTCGCTTCTCTGATGGGAATTTTTAACATCAACGGACCCAAATCGTTGGCTCCGGAAAGTGTAGAATCTTGAATTAAACCGGCCTCTGCTAACCGTTTGTAAATACGATAAATACGACGAGGGTCTTCAGGGTGGGGGTCAATGTATTCAAAATAGGACGTGAAGATTTTAGCGTGGTACCGCATTCTTACATCGTACACAAGTCCAGTTTTAAGTGGTGTATAGAAAAGTTGGGGTACTGAAGGAGGTACAATCATATCTGTGGAAAGTTTGATTCTTTTTGTGTCACCGTTGGTGTCGTTTTCCGCAAATGGATTTTCTGAAACTGGTTTCCCATTACTTTTAACGTCTGCCACCGCGTTATTGACTTCTTCATCTACCGCCGTAGCTATGGCATCGGGATCTTCTGGTGTCTGGCTAATTCCAGAAATGTCTTTGGAAGAATTTGCCGACCCATTGGAAGATTTGACGGGGTTTGTTTCGATATCGCCTGGAAAAACACCTTCTTCTTGTTTAATTTCTTGTGTTGTTTCTAAACCCTCTGTTTCATTTTTTGGTTCCAAAGTTGTGTCTACCGTAGTTCCATTCGTTTCAGGGCTTTTCTGGTCCATTTTATCATCATCTTGAATATTTGTATCGTTGCCTGGTATATTATTGACGGTGGGTTCAGAAATTTCGCCTTGTTTTTCATCGGTAGTTATTTCTTCTTTAACAATCAGAGTATCAACATCCATGGGATCATTAGACCCTTCAGCAGGTTGTTCCGTGGAATGAATGTTCTTACTACCATCACTGGGGCTGGTTAAGTCCATGTTAGTTGATTGATGGGTGTCGCTCATATTTTCCGCGTTAAGAATCTGGGATGGCGTTTGTGCAGGAATATTTTTCAGACATGGAGCCGACAATGAAAGGTTAAGAAAGAGTACAAAGGGGGTGTACAAAGAGTATGGCATAGAAAATATAGTGTGGGATCTTAAGTTAAGAGTATATAATCCAAGTCAATAGTTAAGAGTATAAAATACGTGTATTTACATACCTGTAAAGCATAGATTCACAAATCTAAGACCCTTTCTGCAATACGCTCGCTTACCGGATTTACTGCCTTTGTTTTTATGAATCTTCCAGATGAAAGAGACCATTTAGATGCTTATGGTCATATTGAACATGATGACATTTATAAGCAAAAACTCCAAACTTTAAATTTAAAATTTTCATTTTCATTTGTGGATAAAATTTTTGTACAAAGTGACCACAAAACCGACGATACTAGTTTTGATTATAGTGAAAGATTTGGACTTGCGTTAGATAATTGGGATGAACTTAGGAACAATATACATTCCTTAAACACCCAAGGAGATAACGTTAAGGTTTTGTTACTTGCCAGACACGGACAAGGGTTTCATAATTTAGCTTATGCTAAGTATGGCCATGAAGCCTGGCAAGAAAAATGGCGATACATTGGTAAAGATGATGCGATTGTATGGGGCCCAGACGCTGACATCACTGCTTTAGGTGAAAAACAAGCAGAGATCAATCAAGAGTTTCTCCAGGCCCAACTTGACCTTGGAATGCCCCTTCCCAGTATCTTTTATTGTTCTCCTTTACGTAGATGTGTGAGAACCATGGAAAAAGAATGGGATGCTAAAATTCTAAAACCAGTGATATTTAATGAAAAAATAAGAGAAACTATTGGATTAAGTGTTTGTAACAAGAGGAGTACAAAAACAACCATTCAAAAACAGTATCCTAGTTATAAATTTGAAGATGAATTTCCAGATGAAGATATTTTAAACGAGAGATATCTGGAAACGAGGGAAGAATTTTGGGAACAGTTTTTGCGGGTAAATTTGTTTTTACAAGAATTGTTTGAAAAGGAAGATGAATTTGTTAGTGTAACAAGTCATGCTGGAACTATAAGAGCATTTTTGACAGTTATTGGCCATAGAAAGTTTGCTGTGGGAAAGGGAGGAATAGTTCCAGTAGTTGTGCGAGCTAAAAAGAATTGAGAATTTTTCAGACCACAATTTACCACATGCGTAAATTTCATACTAACTAAGGTACACTCTGATTAAAACGGGAAAAAAAAGTTGAAAAGTAGAATAGTAAAGTATTTATATAAAAGTATATTGAATTTTAAGTCTATAATTCCAGTTTTATGATCTTATTCAATTTCTGTATCCTGTTATAACTGTTCCAATTCTATGTCTCCTTTTCATGGTGCCAATTTCTCGCACTAATTAAATGGCTGCGAAAATCTAGTAAGGCTTAAATCTCCTGTCTTTCTTTTCCTTCTTCTTTTTATCCTTCTTTTTGCTTACCCCATCATCAGGTAAACTCCACAATTTAACACATCCATCTTCTCCTCCACTTAAAGCTTTATTTGAAAATACATGCACATCTCTTACTACCTCTTCTCCATGTCCACCAGGTAAATTCACCACTTTAGAAGTATCAAATCTTTCTTTTTTCACATCAAATGGCATTATGCTTAATCTATTGCTAGAATTTTCTCCAAATGCAACATACCCTTGAGTGTTTATATCTACCACGTATTCACAATGATCCCAAATATTTCGAACATCGCCTAAATCCGTTAATTCCGGCTCCTCGCTGGCCTCGTAATTTGTGCTGTTGAGTGGGTGGAACGACAATGTCTCCATGTGCGACAAAATCAGGATTCTGGCTGGGGTAATGAAATGACATGAATGCACTGAAGCATAGTTTATCACTTGATGGAGTGCTTCATCTTCGTCTGTTTGTGTTATGTCGTATACATTGACACACCCATCGGTTGATCCAGACATGAGGTAGTTAGAAGTGGGGTGGAATTTAATGTCTGTAATGTCATCATGATGGGAGTCTATATATGACACTATAGGAGTTGATGGTCGAGCCAAATCCCAGATGTGAAGTTCTGCATCGTTGCCTATAAGTTCAGTTCCTCCAGCCACTTGGTTATTATGGGTATCTAAAGACAAAAAGTTGGAACTATTGGCGTTTGTAATTGAATGTACAGATTTTTCACTTCGTATATCCCATATTTTGATACCATCTGTAGAACACGATGCCAAAGTATTAGCGTCTATGAGTTTGAGTTTGTTTATAGAAGACTCATGTGCTTTAAAATTAGAGATTGGTTCTTTCTGTTCCATCAGATAAGTGTATATAGATCCGTTACTATTGGAAACTGTAAAAACACTTCCTCGTGGAATGATTTGAAGTACCCAATTGTCGGGAGAATTTGACCAAGTGGAAACTAATGACATGTTTTATTCGATAAACTTTTATTTGTACAATTTCTCTTTGTGTTCTGTGTATGGTTGTACAAATTCGTTATACCACCCTGAAATTTTCAAGCTCTGCTCTTTCTAGAATTTCGCACTCGCGATGATTTCTAAATAAACATGAGTGGAATTATAAAGAAAGGGCAGACGCTGTTTGCACCTAAAGTAAAGCGAAATGTTCTTAGGAGAAGAGGCAAAGATTCCAGTAGTGGTGGAATAAGCAAAGCACCCGCTTTAAAAAACCAAGGACTCCCTACCCCGGATAATACTCAGGCCCCTGAAGCTAGAGTGCGGTTTTATGCTGGGGATAAAGCAAAAGAAACCACAGAAGACGAAATTGACCCCATGGATGCTTCGAAAAGCATTGCCGTGGAAGAAGATGATGAAGCGGAAGAAGATGATGAATATGCCGATAATGATATTTTCAAAATGCCCGCCCCGGAGAGAAGGAAGTCCTCAGTTTCACAAAGAAGATTATCAGGGATATCGATACGAAACAGACTGACGTCTCGTTCTGGGTCTATTTCATTGTCCAAGATTCCTGGTGTAGCTTTGGATGATAAAGCTGTACCAGTACCCATCGAAATCCCCAATTTCAAGAATAAACGTAGGCGGTCTTCAGTGAGGAAACCTCGAAGACTGGATGTTTCTGCTGAAAAAGGGTCCCCTGAAGCCGACACCCTGGCGGTGGAAGCCGTGGCAATTCCAGAAGATGATGACGTCTTGGAAGAAGATTTGGAAGAAGAAGATGAAGAAGAAGATGAAGATGCGGAGGCGGATGAGCCGCCCGCTAAAGATGAGGACCCACAAGGAGTCGTGTCCCGAGACGAACTTTATCAAAAAGGTATTAAAGTAGTTTATGCCCTTGGAACTTATAAGCCCACAGATAAGAAAGGACATGGTAAAGGTCAAGGTAATATTAATAGAAAGGAATTATTTCAAAAGTATAGAACGGGAGAAATCACCGGCGAAGATAGTGAAAACCTTATGCAATTACCTTTAGCTCCAGAAAAAGTAGTATTAAGACTTACCAATCGGAACCAATTACCTCGGGGATTGAACTCAGTAGACCCAGGATATTTATCCAATGTTAAAATTGACATCGGGTCCATGACAATGAAAGATTTAACCTATCCTTCATTACCTATAGGACAAGTATCAGATGATTTCCGCATGGTAACAGCCGCCGAAGCTAAAATAAAGGCTGCCCGAGAATTAAGAAAGCAAGCCAGGATGTATGCCCGTGAAAATAGTATAACATATGATGAAGCATTTGAAATTTTGGAAGATAATGTTTCAGGTATCAAACATGAAACTGACAGGCCGGGAAATTCTGCTCCGCCTACACCCGTGGCGACTTCAACACTTCAACTTCAACTTCAAGGAGAATCCATTGATATTAATACTGAAAGTACTATTGTCCATAGAAGTGATAATATGGATAATGAGGGTAGAATCAGAGAAGAAGCTAATCAGTTTGAAAGACCGGTTCTTTCTAGTAATTACTCTAAAAGGCGACACACAGATAGATGGGGTCCAGAAGAAGAGGTGGAGTTCTATAAGGCATTAAGTATGTGGGGAACGGATTTTTCGGTGATATCGGATTTATTCCCATATAGAAGTCGGAAACAAATCAAGGCTAAATTCAACAGTGAGGAAAAGAAACGACCAGCCATGGTGGAAATGGCACTTACGCGGAGGTTCGTACCCACGGCATCGGACATTAAATTGACCAAAAAAGGAGGCTTAATGTCGGTCAAAGATTTTAATAAGGAATTGGAAGAGATTCGAAGTACTCATGAGAATCAAAAGAAGGAAATTTTGAAAGAAAAGGAACGGGCACAAAAAGAGGATGCTGAAGATAATAGAAGAAAGGAGATTGAGAAGAAGTCAGGACTGAGACCTATTGAGAGGTTGACTAAGAAGAAACAATTGAGAACTAATGAGGAAGTTGTGGGGATGGTTGGGGAGAGGAAGTGAAAAAAAAATGAAAAATAAAATTTTCGTTCTTTTAAACTTCTTTAAATTTTTTTAAATTTTTTATTTTCAAATTTTAAATCTCTTCAAACTATTTAAACTTCCGTTTAATATAAATAACTTACATACCCTAATCAACTAACTTTCACCATCTACACCATAATTTTTAACATCAAATTCTCATTTCTCATTTCTCATTTTCCACCATGTACACACTTGATATCAAAGATAACCACGACATTGTCAAGTTCACCGTACGAAATGAAAGTAAATTTGAACAATACAAAACCCCCATAGCATTCCTTCTTCTTGGGATTCTTCTAACTTTCATAAATAAACCAATTTGGGAAAATATACTACCCATACTAGCATTAATATTCATAATAGGTTTACTATTCTGCTATCAAGAACCCCAAGATAGTTTAATAGTCATGAAAAACATCGGAGTTCAGTTGAAAACACAAACAAGATGGAAATTTCTTACTAAACACAAAAAGAATATTTTCATTCCTTTGAATAATATTATAGATTTGGTGATTCACGAAGGGTTCTATGGATATGGACAGGTGATATTTTACATGTGTGTGTTAACAAAGAGTAATGGAAAGGATGAAATGATTAAGGTTGTTTTCAGTGAACTTTTACCTAGGAAAGAAATGTTAGTAAAAGTATGGAAACAAAGTAGAGAGGTATTATTTGGGGGTAGTAGATGGAGGAGAGTACCAGGACAGGGATTAAAGCAGATTGATTAAAGCATATTGATTGAAAAGATGATGAAAATGAATGATAGAATTAGAGAATAGAAGCATATAGAATAGACAGTTATAAATACAAAGTTTATGAAGAGCTTACAAAGAAATTAAATAAACCTTTAAATAATCACCAATAATTTTTCATTTTTCTCATTCTGGTATGATCGAAATCATAAAAGCCGATTTATTTAAACACAATTTGTTCCCCCAAAAAACTTCAATTCTTGCTCATGCTTGTAACTGTAAAGGATTATGGGGTGCTGGAGTAGCTAAAACGTTTAAATCAAAGTTTCCTTCTACGTATAAAAAACATAGAGCTTACTGTACTCAATTTAAAGATTCTAAGCAATTATTAGGGACGTGTCAATTAATTCGTTCTGAACCTACCGATCCTGGTCATAAACAGTTAGGACCCTGTATAATAGCATGTTTATTCACTAACGATGCTTTTGGATTCACTGATACTATTGTTCATTATACAGAGAAAGCTATGGAAGACTTTGTCAGTCAATTGGATGAGTATAAAGATGTAGAAAAAGAGGATGATAAGGTAGTAATGGCTATGCCTAAAATAAATGCAGGGCTTTTTGCTACACCATGGGAAGAAACAGAAGCCGTTTTGGATAAGTTTGATTTAAACATCAAGGTTTATGTTTTGGAATGATTATCACGTGAAAAGCACATGATCAATCATGTGATGTTGACTATGACTCTTTCATGGTTTATGAATATAATTTTTTCTTCGTTTTTGTTCTACTGCTTTTAATGTCTTTTTTTTTATTGTTTTAAAGCCTGAATTTTTTCTTCATTCTTTCTCTTTCCATATCTTCCTTTCTATATCCCCATCACCCTTGTCCCTGCTGGCTGCAAAATCTTATGACTCAATTTTCCCTTACCGCGCGCAACCTCACCCCATAGAAATTTTTCACTCTCACTTTCTTCAACTATGTCAGTTTCTTTACAATTAAGAGCCGAAACTAAACCTTTAGAAGCCAGAGCTGCTTTGACCCCATCTACTACCAAAGCATTGTTGGATGCTGGGTTTAAAGTGTATGTGGAAAAATCTTCCCAATCTGCTTTTGCTGCTGAAGAATACGAACAAGTTGGAGCTACCATAGTTCCAGAAGGTTCTTGGAAAGAAGCTCCAACAGATAGACTTATTTATGGTTTAAAAGAATTACCAGAGGATGAAACTTTCCCCTTGGTCCACGAACACATTCAATTTGCCCATTGTTACAAAGATCAGGGTGGTTGGAAAGATGTCTTGGGTAGATTTCCTGCTGGTAAAGGAACTTTGTACGACTTGGAATTTTTAGAAAATGACCAAGGAAGAAGAGTTGCTGCCTTTGGGTTCTACGCCGGGTTTGCTGGTGCTGCCATTGGTGTTTTGGACTGGGCTTTCAAACAAACTCACGGAGATGATGAAAATTTAAAAGGTGTTACCCCATACCAAAGTGAAGATAAATTAGTGGAAGATGTCAAAATACAATTAGATCAAGCTTTGGCTAAAAATGGAGGTGTTTATCCTAAATGTCTTGTGATTGGAGCTTTAGGAAGATGTGGATCAGGTGCCATTGAATTTTTCAAGAAAGTGGGCATTCCTGATGACATCATTTTAAAATGGGATATGGCTGAAACTGCCAAAGGAGGTCCATTTGAGGAAATTGTACAATCAGAAATTTTCATCAATTGTATTTACTTATCTAAACCAATTCCTCCATTTGTGTCGTATGAAACTTTAAACGATAGTAATAGAAAATTAAGAACTATTGTGGATGTTTCTGCTGATACTACTAATCCTCACAATCCAATTCCAGTGTATTCTATTGCTACTGTTTTCAATGATCCAACTGTTCCAGTTGAAACCACTGCCGGTCCAAAGTTGTCGGTATGTTCTATTGATCATTTACCATCTTTATTACCAAGAGAAGCTTCAGAATTTTTTGCTAGAGATTTATTACCATCGTTGTTAGAATTACCTAATAGGGATAAATCACCAGTATGGGTTAGAGCTAAAGCATTGTTTGATAAACATGTATCTAGATTGTAGGTAGGAAAGATTGAAATATATAAAATTATAAGATTCCAGGTGTAGAGGTGAAGTGGGATGACAAAGAATTCGACTCTCATCGTGTACCGATCTCCTAGGCGCACCGCTGTCTGACTCACTAATTCTCATTTCTCACTGTGGCATAACTGTGGTTCGCCTATATCTCACGCCATCTTCCTCCTTTTCCCTAATGACTGTTGGTCCTACCAAGGTTTGTATAGTTGGCGGTGGTCCTTCTGGATTAGCCCTGGCCAAAGCTTTGAACTATGAACCTCATACCTTTGAAATTGACCTCTTCGAAGGAAAAAGTCAATTGGGCGGAATTTGGTCTTACTTTTCTCAGAAAAATCGCTTTAATAGTGAACAAGAGATTAAACTGGCCAATGAAAATAATTATACTCCAGTATACAAGCACTTGGAAACAAACTTGTCTCCCGAGTTAATGGGGTTTGCAGACGTTGAATTTGAATCTGATAAAATTTTTCCCAGCCATTATGAAGTGAAAAATTATCTTGATAAATATAGTGAAACTATTGGAGAATGTAATATTCATTTAAATACCAAAGTTGTAAGAGCAGAAAAGGTGGATAATCAATGGAAGGTTACTTTTAAACCCAAAGATGGACCAGAACAAATCAAAATCTACGATAAAATCGTTGCTGCAAATGGGCATTTTTACAAACCCTTTGTTCCTGAAGTTCCTGGGTTGATTGAATGGAAAGAAAAAGAACCTTTGAGTGTCACCCACGCTAAGTATTTTGATGATGTTGATGGATATGAAAATAAAACTGTTTTGGTGGTAGGAGGGTTTGTCAGTGGGGCAGACTTAGCACTTCAACTTTCAAAGGTTGCAAAAAAAATTTATGTGTCTGTAAAAGAAGACACAGCTTTGGAAAAGTATCCCAACCCTTACATTGAAATTATCCCCGTTGTGGAAAAGTTAGATTATGGTACAAAAACGGCTCATCTTAGCAATGGTCGTATTTTAGAGAATATTGATCTGGTTTTGTTTTGTACCGGGTATTTGTACGATATTCCATTTTTGAACGAATTGGATATTTGTCGACAATTTTTCATTGAAAAATTATACAAACAGGTTTTTTACATTGAAGATCCCAGTGTGACTGTTATTGGATTACCTAGAAATGTGAACCCATTTCCATTAATCGAACTTCAAGCTTCGGTGGTGGCCCGTGTATATAGTGGACGTTTAGAATTACCCACTAGAGACATTATGAATCAAGACTATTTGGGAGAAATCAAAACTAGAGGGTACAATAAAGAGTTTCACAATTTAAAGCCTCCTTTTGAATATGAGTATTTTAGCGGATTGAAAAACATGATTGCTAAACAAGGTTTGACTGAAGGATTGAATGCTCTTGAGTATAACGAACGTAGGTTTAATTTGAGAGAAACAGCATCTGCAACTAAGGAAGCATATGTGAAGAAAGTTAATGAAGCTATTTTGGAATCGCGGTTGCAACAGTTTCCCAAATAGGAAATGGCGCAGTGAGGTATTTATTTATAGAGATAAGAGAGGTTCAGGGGATAAAGAGAGAGGTAAAGATAAGGGTATAGGAAAGTAGTTATAGGGGTATAGAGAGGTAGAGGTAGAGATATAGACAAATAGTGATAAATAGATATAGATAGGTAAAGGAAGATAATGGATAGATATGCGGATAAGTGATACAGAAGGAATAAATTAAAAAGGTATCAAAATAAAAATAAACTCAAGTCATATCAGATGTTTTTCACCCCATAGTATTAGCATGGCTCAGCTACTTCCACATAAATATAAACACCCCTTGTGTCATTTCATCCTAAACCTTATTTGTTGATGGTCCGCGCACGCTTTTTGCAGCCAAATAATGAGGGATTTTACACCATGAAACACTTCATACAGGTAGACCAAGCAATTGAGGGATTTATCTAGGTATAAGAAGTGTTTGGGGTTCTAGTTTTAAGAGTATGATTGTTAAAAAGTCTTCCGTTAAAAATATTGCTGAGTTATCTAAACTTAACCAGGCAAAACTTAACCAGGCAGATAGAAATTTTACCACCGATAACTTTTATGGATCACTTGAAACAAGAGAAGAAACCCAATATACGTCTTTTAATAGTGATATTAAAAAGCCAAACACTTTACTCCTATGTTTCTCCTCTTTGGGGTCAATTTATGGAGACATTAGCACTTCACCGCTTTATACACTTAATGGAATGTTTAGTGACCAGCCAACAGAGAATGATATTTGTGGAGCAATGTCAATAATCTTCTACTTATTCACCATTATTGTCATTTTCAAATATGTGTTGCTTGTTTTAAATTTGGGAAGTTATGAAGGAGAAGGAGGTCATTTAGCCATTTTCAAGAAAGTTACGTCGGCAAAAAATTTGGGTGCAAAACATTTCTGGTTAAAGGGTATATGTTTATTAGGGTGTTCATTGGTTATAGCAGATGGACTTCTTACACCAAGCACTTCAATTTTAAATGCTATTTCAGGTTTGAGCAGACCAATACCAGAATTTAATCATGTTGTTTCTGTTAGTGTAGGGATTATCATTCTTCTTAGTGTGGTACAACAATTTGGTGCTCATCGAATCTCATTTTTATTTGCACCCATTATTTTTCTATGGTTGGTGTGTATTTTTGCACTCGGTGTTTTCAATATTTATAAAGCTCCTAGGATTTTAAAAGCTTTAAATCCATATTATGGACTTCTGTTTATTCAAAATCACGGTATTGGATGTTTAACTAGTGCTACTTTAGCTATTACTGGCTGCGAGGCATTATTTCTCGATTTGGGACTTTTTCGCAGCCAACTACCAATTCAGTTAACCCTAACATTTTTTGTTTACCCATGTCTTATGGTAAACTATTTAGGTCAGTGTTCTTTTTTGCTTGTTACATCCAATGGAACTGAAGGAAACATTTTTTATAATTCAATTTCAGGCCCAGGTTTTGTATACTGGATAACCTTCGTTTTAGCTACATTATCTACAATTATAGCCAGTCAAGCTTTGATTTTGGGAGTTTTCACTATAATTAAACAATTGGCTGAGTTGAATATTTTTCCAAAGATTAAAATATTCCATTTTCACAAGCATATGGTTTATATTCCTTCTGTAAACTATGTTTTAATGGGGGGAATTATTTGCACGGTTTTACTTTTTCGCAATCCTGATAAAATTACCTTAGCTTATGGGTTAGGTATATCTATTGATTTTTTGATAACTAGTGTGCTAATGGTTGTTACATTAGTAGTGGTGTATGAAAGTTTTTGGGCTATTTTTTTTGGGTTGATTTTTATACCTTTAGAGATGGTTTTGGTATTCGAGAATTTATCAAAGATTAAAGATGGAGGATGGTTTACGGTAGTTGTGAGTGTGATTTTCATGGTGTACTTGATGAAAAGAGTTAGAGAGTTAGAGAAGCGAGTAAGCGAATAGAATCAAATAAATAAAGAGTTAAAATAATTAAAAAAAAATCTTATATTCATGCCCATTCAGGCTTCTTTTCTCCTCTACCTCTTCCCCTTCCTCTACCTCTACCTCTAAAACCACCTCTACCTCTTCCTCTTCCACGTCCTCTATTACCATGCACAGAACTTTGTCCAAAAGTATCGTAGTTCAAACTTTTCTCTTCGTTCCATCTCATAGATTCTTTATTAGAAGATGATAAATTATCAAAGAAAGAAGACTTGTTATAAGTTGAACCTTCCTTTTCAGTTTCAACATCTTTTACAAATTGAGCGTTGGATGATTCAAAATCAAAGTCATCTTCATATGACAATTTGGGTTTAGGTCTTCCACCTGGAGCAGCGTTAGGAACATTGTCAGCACTGGAAGGTTGTGGTTTAACAGGTTCTGGCTGCGCACCAGGTTGTGCCTGGGGTGCATGAGCTTGAGAAGGTTTAGCCTGAGAAGGTTCTGGTTGCGTTCTAGTAGGTGTTTCAGTACTCTTTGATGTTGGTTGGGGAGCAGAACTTCTAGTTGCAGTTTCTACAGGTGCTTGTGGTACTTGGCCTGGTTGGGCTTGAGGAACTTGAGTTGGCTGTGGTGCTTGTCCTGGTTGAGGTTGAGCCTGCGCTGGCTGGGGATGAGCCTGTGCTGGTCTTACTTGATCCAAAGGAATATCTAACACAGTTAAATCCTTTACATCAGATCCCTTAAATACCACATAATCATATACATCAGATCCAGGAGGAATTTCCATATTGGGTTGACCAATTCTTCCCTCGGTTCCAAAACTTCTGACAAACTTTAAGGCAATGGTAGCATCTTCGGCAGAGATATTATCCAATAACCCAACATAACGAACTTGTTTGTTACTTATCAAGGAAATGGTCTTCCCTATGTATTGAGACATGACAAGTTGGTGATAATGCGAATGGAATTTTTTCAGTGCGGAAAAATTGAAATTTATTCACCAAAGATTTCAAAAGGAGTGTTTTTGAAACATGTCGGATTTAAAGGAAACATCACCAGTTGAGGGGGAAAACGAGTTTTTGAACCTTGACCAACTGAATGACGAACAACTGAACGATGAAGGAACCACCAATAACGAGAATAATGAAGATGACTATGATAATGTATATTCCATCCAAGCCCATAAGAATGCTGACGCCAATAAAACCACCACCAAAAAGAACGTTAGAAAGACCAAGAGGGACAGAGTGGACACTCCAGATGCCATAGTTAACCCAATTAGTGTAAATGAAGATTTTGAAGAACCTTCTGAATTTAGTAATGAAGACCCAGCATCTAGAAAAAGAAGATTGTTAGAAGAAAAAATGGATAAAGCTATAAAAACCAAATCAACAAAACGTCGGAAAGCTGACGAAGATGATTTGGAAAGAATGCAAGACGATAGAATCGATTTCCTTAAGGATAAAATGATTAAGGCTGCTAATTTAGATGTGGATAAGAATTCTCAAGGGTTAATTGCTACAGAAAAATTGAAACTTTTACCAGAAGTTACCGATGTTTTATCCAAAGCAGATTTGGCAATTTCAATTTTAGATAATAACTTATTGGAAGCGGTTAGATTATGGTTAGAACCTTTACCTGATGCTTCTATGCCAGCATACCAAATTCAAAAAGAGTTGATAAATTCTTTACCTTCTTTACCTATCAAAACCGACCATTTGGTAGCTTCTGGAATTGGTAAGGTCATGGTGTTCTATCAAAGAAGTAAACGTACAGAGTTAATGTTGAAAAAAATTGTTGATCAATTAATTGGGGACTGGACACGACCCATTTTGAATAAGAGTGATTCTTATAAGGACCGGACTATTGACTTTAAAGAATATAATAAGACGAAGTTTTCCAACCAGCTTGCTTCTAGTAAGCCTAATAAGGTTAAAGAAGCTAAAAGTTTGTATGAAGAAAGTGCAGAAAGAAGAAACAGAGCAGCTATACCTGCTGCTCGTACAACAGCTTATAAGATTGCACCCAAAGTTGATCCAGAAGTGTTAAGAAGAAGAGCCAATATGAGTAGTGGAAATGATGAGAGGTTTAAGAGAATTAATCAAAAGATGAATTTTAAGAAGAAGGTTAATAAGAAGAATGGACCTTCTATAGAAGGTAGGAATTTGGCATTATGATTGTACAAGTTTCTTTGTAAAAAGTAGTTTACAAAACAAAATAGTTTACAAAATCAATAGCTCACCATTAATTCACACATAATTCAACCTTAGAATTTACTCTATAGCTACAAACCAGTAGCCTACATCTCTTAGTTCTACAACACTTCCCTTATTAATCTTTTATGCATTATCCTATATGGTAATAAAATACAACTCTCTATGATCTTGGCTTTTCTTTCTTTTCTTTCCATAAAGCTAATAAAGAAACACCAGAGACTTTGACAACTTTGAATCTAACCCCTGGAATATCCCCCTTAGCTTTACCTCTTCTACCAAAACCGGCAATTAAAACTTCGTCATTTTCATCAACGAAGTTTAAACAACCATCATTTGGAACGAAAGCAGTAACTCTTTTACCGTTTTTGATTAATTGAACTCTGACACATTTTCTAATAGCAGAATTTGGTTGTTTGGATTCAATTCCAATTTTTTCTAAAACGATACCTTTAGCGTGAGATGAACCACCAAATGGAGAAGATTTGAAAGCAGTTCCTAATAATCTGGACTTATATTGTTGATCAGCCCATTTGTTGTCACGACGGTGGACTCTTAATTTTCTGGCGGCGTTTAATCCTCTTGGTTTACCATTACCCATGATTAATGTATTAGTTAAAAGATTTGAGAATGAAATATATTTTTCAATTTGAGAAAATTTTCAGTTGGAGGAGGCACGACGAAAAAGGAGGTCGCAGAGGAATAGGGTTCAAACCCTAATGGCTGCGAATAAGGGTATAGACATTTATTGATACCATAGAGTATCTATTGAGACTGTGTTATCTATTAATACTATAGCAGATCTATTAATACTATGGCATATCCACACTCTATAATATCCATTATCTCTACCCCACTATAATTCATCTATTAACTATACATCTCTTCTATAATCTTAAACCTTCTTCTTAATTGAATTCAACAAAAGTAAAAATCCCATATCAATTTGATCTTTAAACATAAATAACAATCCCTGTACAAAAACTCCCTTCACCAATTGTGGTGCTATACCTTTATATAATCCTCTGAACTTCTCCGTATGCCATAAATGTTCCAATGCATGAATAAACCCGTCAAATTTAATATCTCGTTCATCTTCGCTATCCTTATCAGTTTTCTTTTGTAACATTGCTTTTGATACAATTAATGGTTGTGTTACAACTGTAGCTAAAGATTTAGCAATCACCCCCATAGAAAAACTTTCAAGTGGTCCTAAATATTGCTTATCAGCGAAAAAAATCTGTCTCAATCTTTCAAATGACCCATACGTAATAGATGGATTGATACATAACACCAAACTTACTCTTAAACCTCTCCACAAACCCGTGATTCCATCATGCTCCAAAACGTCCTTGGTCAATTGATACAAGTTTTTGTGGTGTTTGTCTGTTTGTTGATGAGTAGTAATTACTCCAATGGGCATAGTAAACATTTGAGAAATGGCAGCTGCTAATGCCCCCAAAAACAATTCCATAAATGTTGATGGTTTGTGGTTAGGAAGGTGTTTGTTGATCTTGGCGTATACTCTTTTCACGATCGTGTACCAGTAGAAATAGGAAAAGTTTTGGGCTGCTGTTCCAAATATGGAGGAAAACAATCCATGATACCATCCAAGAACCCCTTTCTTTTTGTAAATCTGTTGTAACACATCAATAGTATGTTTGTACTTCAATTCGCCCTGGGAACTACTTTGCTCAAACACACTATCTTCACTGCCAGAGTTTTTTAAAGAAGTAGATGATTGCATGGAAGTGGATGATTGCATGGATGAACTTTTGGGTTTGACTTGAGTTTGAATTAAAGTTTTGGATAGATCCAAAGGATACACAAGGGTGTTGGCGATAACCGACGCCAAAGCACCACTGGCGGCTTTTTCAATTGGAGTAAGGGACATTTGATAAGGAATAAGTTGTTTACAAAAGCTTGAATGTGATTAGTTTATATAAAAAAGGTGAGCCGAGGAAGAACGCATATGAAAATCCGATCCGAACCCCACAGAATCTCATTCTCGTTCCACCATCCCGCTAGGGAGCTGGGGATGGAAGGAAGAAATGGTAGGTCGGTAGATTGGTTTTGGTGAGGCTGATTAGGCTGGCTAGGGCCAAAGGGAGGTGAAAAGAGGAAAATAAATAAATAAAAGAAAATGACTAGGGTTATAAATATCAACCGATGGATATATTTCAAATCACGTGTACCATCACGTGTATTGCACGTGATATATACATGACTCTATTTAATTTACATTTATCGTACCCGCTCTTATTCCCACCACTTGACTTCTTTATCGTCACCTACACTAACAAACCCTTCTTCATCACCATCCAAACCCTTCAACCATTTAATTCTACCTTCATGTCCCTTCACTTCTACTATATGCTCATTTGCTAAATTAACACCTCTTATCACTCCATCATCTCCTAACACCCAAATTCCACTCCCATTAATTCTCCATTCAATACTACCAACACTGTACTTATCTTGAGGTGACATTGTCAATATGTTCCTAACAATTTGATTTCTTTTGATATCTCCTTCTTCAAATTGAGTAATTTTGATTATTATAACTCTCATGTACGGTTCATTAGTAGTAGCTACTGCTGCAACTATTTCTCCGTTAATTTGCTTAATTTTTATAGCACTGGGGGAAAAGTTTCCGGTGAAAAATTCAGCATCATTAATGGAAACTTTATAAAGTCTTTTCTCCTGGCTCAAATTTATGAAATCTAAAAGTGTACTACCAGTATACCCTACCACTGCAAACACCTCATTCTCTCTAGCAACAACATCAAAACTGGTAACTACATTTAACAATTCAAACAGATTAACCACCTCAAACTTCTCCACATCAATCAATTTCAAAATCTTATCAAATCCAATGGTTGCAAGAAACTTCTTATCATTTACCTTGAAAAATTTCATATCTATTACTAATCTTCTATGAATATTCAATTGACCTGTTTTTTCGAGATTTTCTCCTTCAAACTTGAAAGTGTATAAATTTCCATCCATTCCCGCTAAAAACAACCCGTTGTTTCCATCACTAACTACTTTTTTGATCACCATCTTTCCGATTAATTGATCAAAAATATTCACAATTTGACCCTCAAAATTAAGAACAATTAATTTCTGTTTGGCTGTAGATAAAACAAGCCATTTTTTGGATTCTACAACATCAGATGATACAATTGTTTCCGCTAAACTTGTTGAAGCTTTTAAGTTCTTTGGATAGGGGGTGGACCAGGCATTGAATTCACTGGGAGTGGATTCTTCTGAAATTTCAAGGTATTTGATTCTGTCCTGGAGAATTTCTTCTAAAGTTTCTTTGTTGGGGAGATGATGGAGATTTGTGTTTATGGGAGTGCCATGTTCTTCTTCTAGTTTTAAAAGGGTATTGTGGTAACCCTTTTCTTTTAGAAAATGGGCAATGAAGTTGATGGTGGACATGAGAATGAGACTAGAAAATGAAAAATGAAAAATGAAAAAAACTGGAGTAAAGAAAATGAAAAAAAAAAAAGATATGTTTTAAGGGTTTTATAACATGGTTATTAATATCATAATGAAAGAAGAAAGAGATAAAGATGATAAAACTAGATTTTAAAATTTGAAATTTTTTAGGTTTGGATTTTAATGGTTGCAAAATTTATAAAGTGAAAGAAGGTTTGTAGTTATCTTTTGTTCTTAATCTTTTTGATTTACATCCTTTTTCATCTTTTGTAACTTCTACATGTTATATCAATCTATATATACTTATGTCTTTCATATTTTTATTTTCTATTTTTCTATTATACACTATTTTACTTCACCCCAAACTTACTACAATATTCCTCAGTTTGATTATTCACCCAATATTTCAACTCTGGTGATACTTTACCCGATGGTGCAATTTGTTTGAAATTCTTTGGTATTTGAGTTTCTTTCATTTCACTCATTTCTTCTACCTCTTCATTCAAAAGTTTCAAAACTTCCAATTTCTCAGGGTTGCAAAATTCTTCAAATGTAATTTTTTTCCATTCTTCTTTTTTAACAAACTCTTCAACTACTTTATTCACTGATATAGCTCTTTTATCATAATACAAGTTTTTGGCATCATTGAAAGATTGGTGATTTTGATCAACTGGAATGTTGAGAATTTCAAGGTGTTTTCTATTTCTACCACATTTATCCAAAGCAAGAAAATGGACTGGTTTATCAATAGATTCCACGGATTTATTAACAGATTTATCCACAGGTTCCATCATATCATCCATATCAATATCAATTACATCAGGATTTTCTTCTTTTCTTTCAATCTTCTTCACAACCACCTCATACTTAACGTGTAAATGACTGGAAAACCAATATTTTGGAGTCAAGTAATTTAACAAAATTCTTGCAAACGGATTACCTAATCTTCCAGAATCAATATCTTCTTTAAAAAATGGTTTCTGACGTAATAGTCGAGCTTTATCTCCATAATTATAAATATACTGCGGCCAGTCATGAGTTATCACCACATCTAACGGTACGGAAGAGTTCATCAAAAGCATTTTAACGTAATTTTTTGGTTTCCAATGATAAATAGATCGCACGGTGGATCCATTATAAGGTAATTTTTCGTCATCAACAACATTTTCCTCGAAACTTTGTTCATTATAAATTCCACTTAGTCCACTAATTCTAAGACCTTGATACCATACACTACCAAATTCCCCCAAGTAATAAATATTTTTGGCTACCCAACCGCCGTATTTTAGTTCCTTTAGATAGGAGGAACATTCATGATTTCCCCCAACAAAAATGGTAAGATAAGGAGCAGTTTTAATACCAGAATAGTATTGATAAAATTCCCCTAAACGCTTATATTTCTGGGGGACAGCAATTGTTTGTAAATCAGTTAAATTTCGTAAGGCTTGAAAGTCTCCTGTTATTATCAAAATATCTATATCTTCTTTTATACTTTTATAGATATTGGATAGTTCACCATGGCAACAACCTTGAACAGCTACTTTTAGTGTTTTCATGAAGAGGTCAAATTGCGCGAAAGTTCCTACGAGTGGAACGAAAATTTACTTCCGGGTGGTGCAAAAAAATACTACTGCGAGTGGTAGTAAATTTTATTCTGCTAGCAGTAACTTTTCCTTCCATTCGCAGTAAATCAGCTAAAACCAATTTCACTAAACTACACCACTATCAAATCAATATCTATTGAAGTATCTCTACCTAAAATTTATAAACGTTATCTTTAGTGTATCCTAATTCAGCCAAAGCTCCAGAAACTTCTCCTTGGTCAGTTGGAGAGTTCTTCATACCTGAAAGAGCCTTGTATAAACCTGGAGGTCCACAAACAAAAACTTTAGAGTCCTTAGAAGGAGATGGTAAGTTATTGGAAAGAAATTCTTTGGTGATAACTCCCTTTTCCCCAGACCAAGTGGTTGGTGGTTGATCTAAGAAATAAACAATTTTAACTTGGTCTTTGTGTTTAGCAGCAATATCGTCCAATTCTGGTTTCATCAAGATATCATCAGCATTGACACTTCCGTAATACAAATTGACTTGAGTTTTATCTTCTGGGTTCTTGGTGATTTCTCTGAGTAATTGATATAATGGAGTAATTCCTGAACCACCTCCAATTAAAGCAATGGATTTGTATTGGTTAGGTTCCCACTTCCATTTAACAATTGGACCCTTGAAAGCCAAAGTATCGTTTGGTTTCAAGTCGTGAATGTGACTGGACATTTTACCACCTTCGTACTTTTTGATAATAAACTCAATTAAACCTGGAGTGTCAACGTCAGAAACTGGGGTATAAGGTCTAATGACGTTGTTTCCCTTGGCGGTTTCGAACTTGGTCAATAAACAAGAAGCATTGACCAAACCAGAAACGTGATCCTTTTCAGACAATTCAAAAATTAATCTTTTGGAGCTTTTACCAACGTCAATGGATCTTTTTAACTTCAAGTCCACCCATTCGTTTGGGTTGGTGAAAGTTTTACCACCTTCGTTATGGATGGCACCAGCGCCGGTCATGGTGGAGTAGTAACCAAAACCAAGGGCGGTTAAGGCAATTGGGAATGCAATTCTTGATCTAGCAATTGGTAACATGATAGTAGTAGTAGTAATTTTGACTGATCGTTTTGAGTGAAAAATTACTGGCTGTTTGCTGCGAGAAAGTGTGGCAACGGTAGAGACACGCGGTTGCTAAATGTTGGATATGACTGAAGGAAGGAGGGTGATGAAAGGAAGGAGGGATTGAGAGAGGGAATTGGTTGGTGTAGAGGGAATGAAGAGAATCTGTTTGTATATGAGTGGTTGAACCCGTTGTTTCAATCTTGTTTGTACCCCCATGATGTACAAAAACCCTATCAAAATATTTGTCTGAAAAATGTCTGAAAAATGAAAAATGCGACAACCCCATTTTTCATTTATCGATCCCTTTATCTTTTATAAAGAATGTTAAAAGGTAAAAGTCAAAAGGAATTACTCCTGCTTTCCAAATCTATTATCCAACCTTTACTTCCAAATTTTTATAAAGGTCAAGCTGGAAAAATTGCTGTCATTGGTGGTTGTGAAGATTATACTGGAGCTCCTTATTTTGCATCCCATTCATCTTCTTTGATCGGAAGTGATTTAAGTCATATAATATGTGAAAAGTTAGCATCTCCTGTGATTAAACTGTATTCTCCCGATCTTATGGTTCATCCATATCTTTTTGATTTACAAGAACCAATTGTCGCTAAGTATTTGGACCCTCAGAATTTCAAAGACATTGTTCTTAAAGATATCCTCAAACCCAGTTTTAAAGATTTTGATAAAGTTATTGATGAAGTTATACTTCCTAAAGTATTACCATTGCTTAATAGCTGTAATATTTTTGTAATTGGACCTGGTTTTGGTCGTGATCCGTTAATGGTTAAGACCATGGTTAAAATCATAGAACAGATTAAAGTGTACAACAAACCTATGATTTTAGATGCTGATGCTTTGTTTGTGGTTAGTATGGATCCTAATATAGTTAAGAGTTATTCCAGAGCATTTTTAACTCCTAACTTGATTGAATTTGAAAGAATTGGGCAAACTTTAGGTTTAGATTCAATTCTCAAAGAAACAAATTATGAAAAGATTTTAAAAGTAACTTCAGAACTTTCAAATAAGTTGGGAGGTGTGACAATTGTAAGGAAAGGAGAGCCAGAATTAATAGTATGCGCAGAAGAACATCTTAGTAATACTATGAAAGGTTCAAACCGAAGAGTTGGAGGTCAAGGTGATACTTTGGCAGGATCTTTAGCTACTTTTTTAAACTGGTCATATAACTATGATAGGAAACTTTGGGATGGTGAAGAATCTGAGAGGTTAAATAGTACAGAACTGAAGATATTGGCATGTTTTGCAGCTTCATCGGTGGTAAGGTTAGCTAGTAATAAGGCTTTCAAGAGATATGGAAGAAGTTTACTGACATCAAACGTTCATGAATTTTTGGGAGAAGCATATTCTGAATTATTTGAAAGTGATGGGTTCATTAAGTTGTAATAGGATATACATAAAGGTTTTTAAAGGTACAATACAAAGTTAAAAGTAAAGAAACAGTGAAATATAAAATCATCAATATTTCAAAAGTCGCGCGCCTACCGTCATCATACCGAGGACCCCAGATTCTCAAATCTCATTTTCTCCATCTCTTTACTAATCACTCATTATGGATTCTTGTGGCCCTTCCAGTGCTGTAAAGAATCTAGCACAATATTCACAAAGAGATAATTCTATACAGAATGATGTCATTAGAAGTAATACCCCCACTAATCAACAATTTAGAAACACTCCTATGGTAGATAATAACTTGAATCAACAGTTTAATCAGTTTAATCAAGGGAATAATTTTGCTAATCAGTTTATGAATCAGTTCAAACCAGGAGATTTAAGGAATCTGAGTCAGAATCAGCAGTCACAAAATCAACATCAACATCAACATCAACATCAACATCAACATCAACATCAACATCAACACCAACATCAACACCAACATCAAAACCAACATCAAAACCAACATCAAAACCCCGCTTGGGTGAATGACTTTTCTGAATTATCACTTAATAGCCGTCAGGATTGGAATCAACAGTTTCAGACCCCCAACCAAAGCCAAATTCCTGGACGGACCCCCAACCAAGCTCAAGCCCCCCACCAAAATTTCCAAATGTCTCATACTCATCAATCCATCACTCCTAACTATACTAGTTTCCAAATGAATACCAGAAGTAATCTTCAATCTACCTATCACCCCCAAGCTCAAAACATGACCGAACATCAAGAGACCCATAGAGTCGAACTTGAGTCCCAACAGTTTGAAGATGAATTTAAACAAGTAGAACAAGAAATGCTCGATAACCAATTTGACAATTCCCAAGATAAAGAACGATTTGCCAAAACAGCTGAAAAAATTCACTCTGCTTTAACTGGTGAAGGAACCAGTGAGAAATTTCAACAATCGAACTTTGTCAAGTTGATGAGCTCAATTTCAAATAGACAAGTAGAACTTTCAAATGAAGGTGATAAATTAGTAGACACAAATGGTCAAGATATACGAGAACATTTATCTGATCCATTAAGAGACGTTAAAGAAGAAATAAATTATCATGAACCAGCCCATGACTCCAGATCTGGCACTAGATCGCCCGAACTGGGTCCAGGAAATAGGCCAGAGGGTATAAGTGCCCAATCGGGGGGTTTTCACAATCCTAATTTAGAAGGTCTTCCGCCTCAATCACATTTCCTAGAAAGGCAAGAACCCCGTCCTGAACATATTAACACCCTTCCAGATCCTTTGGCTCATATAAAGGATGGTACTTTATCAGATATAAATGAACCTTTACAAGCCGCTAGAATTATAAGTGGGGACCAAGTAAAGTCAAACAACTGGCTTGAAGGTGATTGGTTGGATTTGAGTGGACCCAAGGGTCCTCAATCAGGTCATAGACATGGTCTGGGAATGTTGGGAAAGCAATGGGATCAAATGTATGATGATTATAGACACGATGATGATTATCAATAAATTCACGTGAAAGTCACATGATTATCAGGTGATTAAATTATTTTTCATCTAAAATTTTTTTTAAGGAAAATGACATGCAATTAAAGCCTTTCCCCTCCATCCTTTCTTCCCTCCCTCTTCCCTCCTTCTTCCCTCCCATCCGTTTAATATCTCCACGTGACAATATTCCCCTTTCATCACCCAACTTTAACACCATCCACCATTCCCATCTCATCCTCCTCGTGTTAAAAAGGAAATAAAAACCCTCAGCCTAGATTCACCGTGATGTCATCCCCTCCCAAATCCGGCAATTCCTATATAGATCTGTCAATAGATATTCCGAAACTCAGGTTTCGACTTTCTTTTAACCTTCAGCGTTGAATAAACAAAAAAAACTATGATATCATCCACTTTCTTTTTTTCCGTTTTAGGGTTATGGTCCCAAGTTATTCCGGACGTCGAATCTGCCTCAGGTGATAAAACAAGGAGCAACTTTAAAGGTTTTCTTAACTCTAAATCAGCCAATATTAGTGGTAGACGATCCCAGAAATCGGTACCATCCCCTTCAACTTCTTTTTTCTACCGTCATGCTTTTTCTTTCAAACTTCAATGGGGTCAACCTATTGAAAAATGTTGGGCTTCTAGTCCGAGCCATCTCGGATTAACCTCAATTCCGACCGCAGTCCGCACAGTAATCGTACATACCGCTTACATCATGGCGCCCTCGAAAAAATCTTGGTGTTGCCTTGGTGGCGCGCCGCATACAGGACTCACCCTCGGAAATGATATGAGGGATTCTGATAGCCCAAAAATATATAAAGGTGATGATTCCAGGAAGGATTTTGTATAAACAGATAAAAACAAATATAATCAAAATGACTACTACTCCATATAAAATCGCTAAACCCTTCAGAATTGCCGTCATCGGTTCAGGTAACTGGGGTACTGCTGTAGCCAAAATCATTGCTGAAAACACCAGAGAAAAGACCGACATTTTTGAAAAAGATGTCCAAATGTGGGTTTTCGAAGAAGAAGTTAACGGTGAAAAATTGACAGAAATTATAAATACTAAACATGAAAATGTTAAATACTTACCCGAGATCAAATTGCCAGAAAACTTAAAGGCTAACCCAGATGTCGTGGATACCGTTAAAGACGCTGATTTGTTAGTGTTCAATATTCCTCACCAATTCTTACCAAGAGTGTGTAAGAACTTGGTGGGTAACGTTAAACCAAATGTCAGAGCTCTTTCATGTCTTAAAGGTTTGGAAGTTGGTCCAGAAGGATGTAAATTATTATCACAATCTATCACTGATACTTTAGGTATCTATTGTGGTGTTTTGTCTGGTGCTAATATCGCTAATGAAGTTGCCAGAGAAAGATGGTCTGAGACTTCTATTGCTTACAACGTGCCTACCGACTACAGGGGAGACGGAAATGACATTGATGAGTTTGTTTTAAGACAAGCTTTCCACAGAACATACTTCCATGTTAATGTGATCAAGGATGTCGTGGGTGCCTCCATCGCAGGAGCCTTGAAAAATGTCGTTGCCATCGGTGCAGGATTGGTTGAAGGTGCAGGATGGGGAGACAATGCTAAAGCTGCGGTAATGAGAATTGGTATCAAAGAAACCATTAAGTTTGCTGAATACTACGAAAAGTTCGGTATTAAAGCTAGTTTACCACCACAACCTGCTACCTTCACTGAAGAAAGTGCTGGTGTTGCTGATTTAATTACTACTTGTTCAGGAGGAAGAAATGTTAAAGTTGCTAGATATATGGTTGAACATAATGTGAGTGCTTGGGAAGCTGAAAAAATACTTTTAAACGGACAATCATCTCAAGGGATTTTAACAGCTAAAGAAGTTCACGAATTATTGGAAAACTATAAATTACAACAAGACTTTCCATTATTTGAAGCTACTTATAAAGTGATTTATGAGAACGCAGATGTTAATGAATTTCCAACATTATTAGAAAACTAGGGTAGGCATATTATAGACAAATAAAAGATAGAAAGATTAGACTGTAATTTAAATTTCTATTAATCTCTAAAAACCTATGATAAATCTACAATAAACCCTATTGTAGAAATGCTGCAAAATATGGTTCACACACACCCATCTTTTTTTCAAATCTGCGAAACTCCACTTTGAAATCAAAATGAATGAAGACCATCTTCTTGTGAACGTGCAAAACTACAAGTTTTCCACTTATCAAAACCAATCTCATTCTATATGGAATAAACTTCCAATTTCCAGAAGATCGGCCGTATTTATTTTACTATTCTTAGGAAAACTTGGTGAATTACGGGTAGTTTTAACTAAACGATCCTCCAAACTTTCCAGTTTCCCCGGTCATATTTCTTTCCCTGGTGGAAAAGCTGATACTGGATTAGAATCAGAATGGCAAACTGCTAGAAGAGAAATGGAAGAAGAAATTGGTCTTAATTCTAATAATGATTTTTTAATGGAAAACTATGGGTTCTCTATCAATCATATAAATGCCATGCCTAGTTATCTTTCTAGAACCTTCCTGGCAGTTAGACCATGTATTGGATTTATGAATTTTACAGATAAACTTACGGAAAAAGATTTAATCAATAACTTAAAAGTCAATTTAAATCCTGGAGAAAGTTCTAGTGTTTTTAGTTGTCCTTTGAAAGACTTTTTATACCCTTTAACTAATCAACCACCATTTGAATGTATAGAACAAGAATCTTTCAAAATTAAATGGGGAGGAATTCCAGGCCATTTAAGATCCTATACGTTTCCTCAAGTGGTTCCAGGTGAAGCTGATTGGTTAAAGGATGTAAAAGATCTTTCAGAGACCGAGGAAGAAGATTTATCAGAATTGGAAGAGGGTGAGCGAAGAGGAGAGAAAGAGGAGCCGGAGGTACCAGAGAAGGAAGAACAACAGAAAGAAACATCAAAAAATGGGAACAAAAATGATGATAAAAGCAATAAAAGAACAAAATTATCTTCCTGGGGAAGACTTGGATCTAGACGTCATTCTGAAACCAATGAAAAAATTTATGATGTGTGGGGTTTGACTGCGAATATTTTACATGATTTAGCAAATGTGGTCTATACTGAGAATGCTATTAATTATGAAATGGGAGAAGAAGAACTTATTTATAGTATATGGAAACATGGGAATTTAATGAAACAAAAAAAACGAAGTGATGAAGAGAGGTTGTTGATTGAATCTAGATCTATACCAGGAGAATTTGGATTTAATGATGTTTTACCTAGAGTTGAGTTTAATAGGTTAAAGAGGTTATATAAGTAGCATTAAAGTAATATTATATATAATATTATGTATACGTAACAATGTGTATTACCTTGTGTATATACATATCTTTAAATTCAAAATAAAATTCTTTTTTTTTGCAATCTCATTTCTCATTCTCATTCTTTAATGTCTGATACTTTAACAATCCAATTACTTTCACTTTTGAATGATTATGAAAATGTTAATGAACAATTAAGATGTTCCTTTGTTGAAGGGTTTTCTAATTTAAGTAGAGCCAATTTTAATTCACAAAATAGTTTTGGTAGTGATCGATTTGATTTAAGAGAATATGAAGCGTGTAAGGTGGTAGGGAAAGAGTTTGAATTGATTGATTTATTGAAAGAGCAGAGAATAAGAGAAGAGAATGAAAGGGAGCAGAGAATCAAGGAACAGAAAACAAATGAGAAGGAAGAAGAAAAAGAAAACAAGACAGAAACAAAAGATAAAAATAAACCCTCTGCTATATCTACAAGTATATCTACAAACTCTAATTCCATAAATTCAATCAAAGAAATACCCAAAACTTTAAAAGATCCAATAAATCAATTTGGTGGTTTAGTTCCTTATCAATTAAAAAATTGTCAAAGTAATTTTAATGAAGCTTTAGAGTATTCAATCAAGGTAATAAAATTGAGAAAAAGAATTGAGGAATTGATAGATAGGATAGAAGACATGAATAATGAAGAATGAATATAAAGATAAAGAGAATACAAAGAATATAAACAACACAAACACAAACACAAAGAAACCTCTTTACTCACTATATAAATCACTATCATTCTCATAATCTTCTGGTTTGATATCATAATCACTCTGATCACTCTCATCACTATCTCCCTCACTACCGACCTCTTCTCCCCTTTCTCTTGCTTCTTGCCTAGCTTTTCTTCTAGCTTTCTTCTCTGCCTTCTTATCTTGTTTAGCTTTAACATTTTCCATCTGGTGAGCTCTTCTTTCAGCTTTCAATTTCTTCTTTTGTTCACTTTGTTTTTCGAGTTCTTTAACTTCTTGCTTACTTTTAACCACCTTGGAATGATAAATGGTTTTAGATGCTCCTATTAATCCTTCTTCAATTTTCATCAAACTCATATTAATTCTAGGTCCAAGTTCAGTAAGTTTAATAGCTTTTTTACGCACATTACTTTCTTCCTCTGTCTCTTTTTTAGCCTGCTCTTCACTTTTCACCAGTACTATAGCGTCATCTTCCACTTCAGAATCACTGGTAACACCCCCAACAGAATATGGGTCAAGTAATAAGTCTGAAACGTCGTCAGTGGCTCCTAAGTTAGGTAAGTTTTTTTTCAAATTATGATGCGAATTTATAAGTTTCTTGATATTTTTGGAAGTATCAACGATTTTTGTGTCAATGGCATAATGTCTTAAATCTATTTCACCCGTGCTGTTCTTGTTCAACATCAAAACTCGTTTAATTCCATTTACTTTGGTCAGTTGAGGTTGAATTGGTGGGAAAAGATTTTGGAACACTGTCACTAATAACTTTTCATGGGGTTCAATTTCATTCATATTGGACAGGAAACCATTCATAACAAGTAAAGGAGGGTTCAAGAATTCAGGAGAATCTTTTCCCACGGATTTTGGATGTCTTAAGATTCTTTTAACATCCTTTATTAATGAATAATGGTTCACTTTAAATTGTAACATTGGGCCTCTGGGCATTTTACCAACTCTTAAAGAAACGTTTCCCGTCAGTTCTGATTGATTAAATATAAACAAATCACTTACTCCCAAAGGACCAGCCATGACTATAAAATCTTTAAGCTTGTTATTCTTCCGTTCTCTTAAATTTATAGCTGTGTGAGGTTGCATAATGTATCTGAAATCTCGAGCCAACTGAGACAATGAATGATTTCTTAAAGATGATCCTAATCTAAGAACCATAGATTTAGGGATCTTAGCATTCTCTTCTTCAGTCAACCGTTTATGAGTTCTTGTTTTCTGTCTTCTTCTTGCCATGATGATGAAAAACTCGCGATGGCAGAAATAGATGAGATGAGCTGAAAATTAAGATCGCGAATTTTTTAATTCTTTTTCAAATTTCAGCTCATCATGAAAGGAAAGGTACACAAGAACGACACAAAGTCATTAGCAGAGAAGATTAGGCGGAATGCTTTAAAGAAGAAGGTTAAGGATTCAGAAGAATCAGAAAAAAAATTGGAAAAAAAGGATTCAAATGAAAAAGAATCATCTTCAATTGATGACTCTCCTCTTACTGTTGTAAGTGAAGATTCCCTTAAATTCACATCCTTTGCTGATTTAAATCTTATTCCCGATTTATTAGAATCTGTCCAACAAATGAAGTACACAAAACCAACCCCCATTCAATCAGAAGCTATACCTCATGCTTTAGAAGGAAAAGATATTATAGGACTTGCACAAACAGGATCCGGTAAAACTGCTGCTTTTGCCATTCCTATTCTTCAAGCTTTATGGCATGCTCAGGCTCCTTACTTTGGACTTGTTCTAGCCCCCACAAGAGAATTAGCATTTCAAATAAAAGAAACTTTTGACGCTCTTGGTTCATCTATGGGGTTACGCTCGGTTTGTATTGTAGGAGGAATGGACATGATGGACCAAGCTAGAGATTTAATGAGGAAACCTCATATTCTTGTAGCCACTCCAGGTAGAATCATGGATCATTTAGAACACACCAAAGGATTTTCTTTGAAAAATTTAAAGTATCTTGTTATGGATGAAGCCGATAGATTACTTGATATGGATTTTGGACCGGCTTTGGATAAAATTTTAAAAGTTATTCCCATTGATAGAACCACGTATTTATTTTCTGCCACCATGACCAACAAAATCGCTAAATTACAAAGAGCATCACTTCGAAATCCCGTCAGAATTGCCGTGTCTAACAAATATCAAACCGCGGATAATTTAGTTCAATCTATGATGTTGGTGAGCGATGGGTATAAAAACACATTTTTGATTCATTTATTGAATGAATACTTAGGTAAGAGTATTATAGTGTTTACCAGAACTGTTGCCCATGCCCAAAGAACTGCCATTCTTACCAAACTTTTGGGATTTTCTTCCGTCCCTTTGCACGGTCAATTATCACAAACTCAAAGATTGGGTGCGCTTAATAAATTTAAAAGTGGTGCCAGTAATATTTTGATTGCCACAGATGTTGCCGCTAGAGGGTTAGATATTCCATCGGTAGATATTGTGGTAAACTATGATATTCCCACAGATTCAAAAGCGTATATTCACAGGGTAGGGAGAACTGCTAGGGCAGGGAAATCTGGAAAATCTATTTCTTTAGTGACACAATATGATTTGGAATTATATTTGAGAATTGAAAATGTGTTGGGGAAGAAATTACCAAAAGATCCATCACCGTCTAAGGATATTTTAGATACTTTACATGTTCATGTTGATAGGGCAATGGCAGAGAGTATTAGACAGTTGAAGGAACATCATGAGAGAAGGGGGAAGAGAAGTAGAGATGAGGAGAGTTGAAGGAACCAGAGAGTTGAGAATTAAAGAGTTGAGAATTAAAGAGTTGAGAATTAAAGAGTTGAAGGAATGAACAATATTATAATTTATAAAAATCTATAAGGTGACAGACAGGATCTAGGTTACAGTTAAGTTATTGACAGTTAATTTCTCAGTCTCCCAGGCTGACGCCTGAGAGACTGGCCTAGAAGACCGCTAGTGCTGCAAATAATGCACCGGACATTCCCCATACCCTTTCTTATTAAACCAATCCTTAATGCATTTATAATGAAATACACATAAACACTCTAACCTTCCCACTTTGTCCCCCGGTCTTAAATCTTCAAGACAAATTACGCATTCATTTTCCATATCTACTTTTTCTTGAACCGTACTAGAAGATGTCACTGATCCCACATTAAATTCTAAATCTGGTTGACCTAGTTTCAAAGTATCATACGAAGTCCCCGTAGGCCCTTCATGGTAAACTTCATACTGAGGTTTAGGAATTGGGGGCATGTTATATACTAACATTTTATTACGCGGATGATTTGAAGTTCCCGTATACCGTTGATGCGACTGATCGAAATCATAATCAGTAAGACATCCTTTAACATGATCTTCTTTAAACTGGTCAAAATCCGAGTTACTGATTTCACCAATGTTTTTCTTATGGAGTTTAATATATGTGTCTAACATATTTGTGGCACATACGGGACACAAATTTCGATCACTTGAATTATCTGAACTTGAGTCAAGGTTTGAGCTGTCCAAATTTGAACGGTCAAAATTTGTACGATTGTTTCTGTCAGAACTTCCGCCAGCGGAAGGCCCGTCTCTCAAGTTTATCGAAGAATTTGTCGATGAATGAAGATGTCTTGTAGTCGTACGAGTGCGCGAATACTTTGTCACACTATCGTTATCGGACCCTGTGGGTCTGACCACTGGTGATGTAACACTTCCCATATCTAAACTGTTCTCAAACAAGGCTCTTCTGATCATTTTGATTTCTTCTACACATTCATCACATGTTCTATAAGTTTCCAGTGGGCTCAGACGTTGGGAATCACCAGAAGATGTCACAATTAAAGTTCTGGGGAAATATTTGATGGTTTGATCTGAACATGAACCACAAACAACTCGGCCACATTTACGACAGTGATGCCTTCTGTTAAAAAAGTTGAATTCGTTGGAACATAAAAAGCATTCAGGTGCTTCTATATCGTCTTGCCACGAAGGCATGAGGTCTGTCATGGGGATGACTGATATGTTATCATGCGAACAGCCACATTAAGATGAGAAAGATAATGCGACATCGAGACATTTGAGACATCTGTGTTTGCGACATTTTTCTTTGATTCACAGTTTCATTTTTTGTGCGAAATGGTTCACTTTCACCATGTCAGACAGACTTACCCAACTTCAAGTCTGTGTAGATCAACTTGTAGAACAATTTAATGCTGCTGTGAACTTCATAAATACAAACAGCGATCAAGCATTACTAGATGAAGATCCAACTTCAGTTATAAACATAGCTGCAAGTGCTCCATTACCAGGCCAACAGCAGGGCCAAACCAGTAATAAACCTACTACTACAGGAAACACATCATCAGACCATCCTTCTGCTCGAGCTGAACATGAAGCGAATTTTGAGAATACTATAAATGAATTGTCTACGGATATAACGTTAAAATCGAGGCAGATAACTATGTTGATAGATTCATTACCAGGACTGGGAGTATCAGAAAGTGATCAATTGAATGTAGTAAAGAGTTTAGCATTGGAATTAGAGGAGATTGAGAAGGATAGGAGGAAGAAGATTGAGGAAAGGGATGTTTTGTTGAAATGGTGTGAGGAATTGGTGTTGGATGTGGCTGGGGGGATTAGCAGGACAAAGTAATGACTGCCAGGCAGGCATTACGACCAGAGACATTTATTAAAACAGACATTTATAAGTAAATTTAATGATTAAAGTGTATATTAGAATATAACCAAAATTGAAATGAAAGAGGATTTGAAAAATCTCAAAATCAAAAGTCAAAGTTATTGATCTCAATCTCTTCGAGATCGAGATCTTAATCAATATCAACAACTGAAATCCCACCCCTCAAACCATCTCCCCCTCCTACATTCCTCCTTACTCCATCCAACCCCATAAATCAATGGTATAAACTTAACATAACATACCACCAGTAACCCTCCAATAACTACAGCCATGAAATACCCCAAATATTTTCTTCTCGATATTTGATACTCAATAAAATAACTTAACGTTATCACTGAAAAATAAAGTGCTGGTAAATAATGATGAGCAAACATTTGTCTTTCCATATAGAAATATGGCAGATAGTGAAGAAAGAATCCAATGATACTTTCAGCAGTGGTTTTGTAAAACATATAAATGTTGGTGGTTTCATTGGGGATGGAGAAGGGATTAAGATGGTTGATGATGTAAATGATTTGTTTGATGGAAATGAAGGATATGGCAAGAATGGAGAAGTAGTAGATGGCGGTGTTTCCGAGGAGATAGATTTGGATTTTTTCTTGGGTATTTTGGTTGGAAAAGTCATTTCCTTCGGAAATTCCTTTTCCTTTTATAGGCTCATAATAGTTCACCCCCCTCATCAAAAACGGCCAGGTTTCTGGCCTAGATGCATATTCATGAACTGCCTTTAACCCACTATTAGCAGTAACCATAGCTTTATGATACTCCACAAATTTACTCCAAAATGAATATCCCTCCAACTTAACCCTTTCCCTACTTTCATCCTTATTCAACAATGGATGGCTGTTATGTTCAATATACCATAATGTGTTTGGAATTGTGGGTTCATTAATACATAACACTTCATTCTGTCCAAATGCCCATTTAGGTAATCTTCCCTTGTGACTTACCATCGTACATTTTGTACCTTGATGAAGAAGCTGGAACACTGATTCTGTAGCTCTAAGTTTAAGCATAGGAAGATTAGTGGTAGAATGGGGTTTTTTAGACACTATACGGATTTTGAATTCATAATTAATATCTCCCAATAAATCTCTAGTACCATTACAAGACACTTCATTAGCGTAATCTTTTTCCGTGATTGGTGGACGAACATTACTGACAGTTAAAAACTTTTTGGTATGTTTGTGAAACAATCGTACAATATCACCATCTTTTATAGGCTGGAACAGTTCTTTTAACTGTTGATCGGTTCTTTTGTTTTTAGGATGGATTTCCCATTCATTATTGAAATCAGGAATAAATTCGTATAACGTAACTTGTTGAAGTTTGGTACCTCCTTTATACTTAAATTTATGGGAATGTAAATACGATTCCATTTCATTGTGTTTAATGGTCACAGAACTTCCATAACTAACTTCAACCGGTTCATTTCTAAGTCTGTCAGAATCTAAAAATGAGGCTTTGAAATTCGGTGATACTAATCCTGATCCTCTACCATTATAAGGAAGGGTATTTAAATGTATAGCAAAAATAGAAGCATAGATAGTAAAGGGAATAATTATCAAAGCAAAAATTCTTAAAAATAAATGTTTCCACCAAACAAAATCTGTCACTTCTAAATCTCCTAAAACTGTCCAAAGTTGAATGGCCACTAAAATTCCAAGCCAAAAAACTGTTAGTATGGCCGAATTTTTAATTGACAATGTTATACCTATACCAACCCCTGTTAGTATAAGATACTTATACCATTGGAAAGAAAAATGGTTAGTTTGTTTAAACTTACTAAAACTAAACCATACAAATACCATACTTAAAATCAAAGGAGAATCCAATAAAATGAATCTGGATTGGATAATCAAAGAATTTTCAATTAAGATCAAAAACGCTCCAAACAAAGAAGCTACTTGACCACAAAAGTTGTTTCTAAGTAAAAGGTACGTCAATGGAACTGTTAAAACCCCACAAATACCTGAAAAAAGTCTCATGGATATATAAGGTACAGAATTGTCAAAAGAATCACCAATTGAATGAAAGTCAAATTCTCCATCCCATTTGAAAAGTAACCCAATCCAATAGTATACTAACTTTCCTAAAGGAGGATGGACATCCACAAAGAACTTACCTTGGTAATAATCTTGGGCAAACCCACCAAAATGGACTTCATCAAACACAACTTCATCAGGAAATGGAATTTTATAAAGACGAATTAAAACTGCTAAACTTGAAAGAAGGAAAATTAAAAAATGGTCAATGTTGGAAAGATGACTTTTCCCTATGATGGAGGGGAAGGGGATTGAGGTGAAGAAAGGTCTATTGGGACCTAGTTTATACCCTGGGGGTAATTTTTCAGGCATGTCTCGATTTTATTCTCAATTTATTTATTCTCAATTTATTGAGAATGAAAATTGAGAAATCTGGAGTGGGATTGAAAAATTAAAAATGAAAAATTTAAAGTGAAAATAAAAACTACTAGTGAAAAAAGTGAAAATAAAAATAAGTAAATTCATATGCTAATACCCTAAATACATCCCTCCTCCTCTTTCCTCCAACTCTTCAAGTATATTCCCCACAAAATCACTATTAGGATCCCATCCCAATTTAGCCGTACACCTTATATTCTTTAAGTTCGGTAACCTTCCATCACTTAATGCTAAAGCCAAATCAAGTGGATGTAACTTAGTTGAAGTTCCTAACATCCCACTACTATCAATATAAAGATTCTTCAATGGTCGATTCTCTATATAGTCAAGATTAGAATCATCAAAGAATAAACTTGAAATATAATCCACATATATAAGCAACACCGTCAAGTTAGGACAATACCGAAAGATTACATCTAAAGTATCATCCTTTAACCCTGGCATAGGATATTCAATCTTTAAAGTTTTAAGGTTCTTCCCGAATTTTAATAATAACGATTGAATACCAAAATCTTTAATCCTAGGACAATGGGCAAATTCCAAATGTCTTATAGTATTAGGAAGATTGGAATTAAAAAGAAAATCATCACTAATGCCTCCAGATATTCTTAAAGATGATAATTTGGGTGGCCAATGAATTTGATGATGAGGATCAATTTCAATGGATGATCGAGGAAATGAAAGTTTAGTTAGTTGATCTAAATTCCGAATGGAATTGAACAATTCCGCTAAATTCAAAGTTTCACTGACCAATCTTAAATCTAAAACTTTTAAGTTTTCACAATTTTTCAATGCTACTAAAGGACCCAATCCAAAACTAGTTTGAGGGGCCACAAAGATTTCTAAATTTTTCTTTGATCTTTTTAATAATTTCGCCACATAGGCATTCTTTCCTGATTGAATGATATACGACAAGTCCAACTGTTTAATATACTCTCCAATTTTCTTATTGGCAGATATTGTACCCACGAATGCAAAAAAATTGGTAGCTTTTAAAACCGGGTAACTATAAATCATGGGTACGGCTAAATAGTAAAATAGTTTATTGACCCTTAAAAACTTGGGTTTGAGTTGATTTCTATAATAAAGTATGCTTAAAATGTATCCTATAAGTTCTATAGGAAGAACCATTAACCCATCATTTTTTAGTCGTTCTTTTTGATTCTTTTTATTCTCTTCTTCGAGAGCTCTATAATCAATAAGACAATGTTTTAAAACATCGACTTTTTCAAACTGGGACATGGGCCATACTTTACGTTCTTCGTTTTGAGATGATGCTAAAACATAAATGGAGCTGATGCTGATATTATTTTTAAATTGGGTATGGGTTTGATCTTGATCTTCACCACTTTCTATTTCTTCACTGCCGGGGTCTCCTGCAAAATCAGACTTATAAACATACCGTTTATACGGAGCCCGGACTTTCTTTGGTCTTCGTTTGTTAGCTATTTTGGCGGTGATTAGTGATAAGCGATGTGAGGAAATATATGCGGGGTCGTGGGGGGCTCAGATTGCAAAAAAAAAGACCAGGTTTTTTTTATGGGTTATATCTTTTTGCTGATTCAGTTATTTCATATTAATAGGCCGTCTAGAATGTTGAGGTTCTTCAAGTTTTAATTTTTGGGAAAGTTTTTTAACGGCCATTTTTTTTATCTTAAAATCATCGGGAAAAGATTTCAAATGAAATTCTTTGGTTTCAAATGAACTTGAAGATGATGTTCTTGATTGTTGTCTTTTCATAAACATAAATGGGTATAAAATAAATATTTGAATCATTAGCCTGGGTATGAATGTTAGTATAGTCAAAATTGTAGCAATGAAATTATAAGGTAATTTGATAAATATGTAGAACACCAATTTTAAACATCTTTTAGTAACAGAAATATACTTTTCATATACTTTGGTGTAATAGTAGTTCATTGTTTCAAAACCTCCAAATATATAAAGTACAGAAACTTTCCATATAATATCTTTAATTAGGGTTATTTTGGCAGAAATTTCCATGGTAGCATTATCCACTTCCATTAAAAAAGGAGTAATTTCTTCCACAATGATTAATTGGAGAACTACAGGATTTTTTAAAACCATTGACCAGGTATATTTTTCTCCAATTGATTGGAGTATTCTAAAAAAGTATTTGATAAAATAGGTGACATCTTTTTCTTCAAAATCTTCAATCATTGTCTCCTTTTCAATAAGTGTCTTTTCAGGTAAAGACACTCCATGAAGTGAAAAATTAGATTGAGGAACAGGTTTAAGTAATTTCAATTGTTTTCGTCTTTCCATCGGTTCAGGCTTTTCAAAAATTGTGGTCAAGTTACTTCTAATAGTATTACTCTTTAAAGTACTATGCCCCATATCATCAAAATTTAAAGGAAAAGGTTTTATATAATTCAAATTTCTAGGGTTTTCTAAAGATTTAAAGTTCAAATTTCTCTTTGGGCTTTTTAAAGATTCAACTGTTTTAGATAATTCACTTACACTACGATTTAAATCTTCAATATCTTGTTTTTGAGATTTCACTGTCTCTAAATCAAATTCCCAACTGGCAAACTTTGTTTCGTACTCTTTGATTTTAATTTCTAAAGGTCCTGGTACTCTTCCATTTTTCAAAAAGCTATTTAAATTGGCTTCATTCAATAAATTATACTCGTTTCTTTCTACTAATGAATTATACTTAACAGTCTCAAGAATAGTAAACACCAATCTAAATCCACCCCATATCACAAAAAGCCCAACGTTTAAGTTACTGAAAACTATTTTTTTTCTAGATTCTTCCACTATCACGAAATTTCTAATCCACATCATCAAAAGTGCTCCTACTACTATAGCCACAAAACAGTACAAAAGGGCTAAGTTTTGATACTTTACAAGGGATTGGATTTGGAGAATATTTTCAGTTATGGTTGCTGAAGTTTTGGGATTTGTCTGGTTGATTAGTATAAGAGAATTGGTGTTGTTAAACAATCTATCTTTTGTCTCTTTAATATGGTTGAACCAATCCCAGGGCCATTCAATGAAGAATTTAATAAGAATGGTGACTATTACTACGGTTAATATATCAGTGATAGCAACTGAAATGTCATTACTAGATGAAGTATGGGGAAAAATTGGAATAAGAACAGCAAGAAATGATGGTAGTAGAATTATCAATAACGTGAAATAATTGAACATTTTGGAAGGGGATGGTTTCAAGTTGGAAAAGGTTAGGAAACTTTGGATTTCTGTTCTAGAAGTGTCACTTTTAAAAATGCTTGTTTTCATGGTGTTAAATTGAACTAAATTGTATAAATAAGTATTAAAAAAGGAAGATAAATAAGAAAACAAGGGCGGTAGTTTGGTGATAGGTAATTTTGCAACCATTCTAGACTTCCCAATTAGGAAATCAATACACTCAAAAACTTTATAAGTTAAAAAGTCGTGTGCTCACATTGTGAAAAATTTTCATCCTCAAAATCTTGATCAGAAAAATTTTCCTTTCATCAAACAGTAGATACCATGGTTTTAGTTCAAGATTTATTAAACCCAGACCCAAAGTCTGAATTACAAAAGCACAAAAAGACCATGTTGGTCCAACAACCAAGATCCTACTTCATGGATGTCAAATGTCAAGGATGTTTAAACATTACCACAGTTTTCAGCCATGCTCAAACTGCTGTCACTTGTGACAACTGTTCCACTGTTTTATGTACTCCAACCGGTGGTAAAGCTAAATTAACTGAAGGTTCCTCTTTCAGAAGAAAGTAAATGATAAGAAACGATGGTTGAAGGTGAAGAAGGGTATTGCATAAAGGTATTCAGAATCAGGACCGTCTTTTTTATGTATTATAGTTGAGAGTGCATGTTTGATTTAGGTTTATACGTAATATATTTATGATAAAGTTTCTGTTCTATTAAGTTTTTTTATTTACACGTATTTATTTACAGGTTAGCACCAGATTATCTTACCTCCCATCAAAACTTTTGGGATCGACTGCGAATTTAGCTTTCTTTCCTTTCTGCTTATACTTCTTGGAAGCTTCCATTTCACTAGCAATTGAGTCAGATAATTTGACTATATCTTGGTCAAACACTTCATTGGACGAACTAACTAATTTTTTCCACACTTTTTTTCTTTGTTCTTTCAAAAACGTCTTTTTGTTAGTTTTTGCAAGCGTATCAAGTTTGGCTTTAGCGGTATCAGTGATAGAGTTTTTAACTATTACTGATTTTTTCCCCAAACCCCATAAATCTCCTCGTTCAACCTTTCTGGCATCATGATATTCTTGTTTACCCAAACTCTTAGGAATTTGCCAGGTCTCAATATTTCCTGAAGGTGCACAAACATTCAATTTAACATTGTTCTTGATTCTATTAGGGATGTCAATGATTCTAGGCCAATTGGTGGGGTTTTCTTTATCTAAAATAGCAGAGTGTTGATACTCTCTTTCTTTTTCTATGGAATTTATGGCTTCTGAAGTGTTGGATGCTCTTTGAGCTATCAAATAAGAAAATGAACCACTTTCAGTATTACCTCCTCCAGGTCTTCCAGAACCACTTAATTTTTTCAATTCTGACTTAGAAAGGTTTTCTAAACCAAATCCATCACTGGCAGATTTATCCCAAGTGGTTGATAATCTACGACCTTTCTTTAGTTCCAAGGTATATCTAGGTCTTTCAATAATTTTCTCAAAAGAGCAAAAATTAAGTCTGTGTTTATGGGAAGGGATTTTATAGTATTTTGGATCACCAAGTTGAAGGGGACATTTGGAATGGTGAGAACATGGGGCAATTATTGATAAGTGATAATCTATGGAATGCTCTGGAAGGGTATT
Organism: Yamadazyma takamatsuzukensis; assembly: GCA_030572035.1. NCBI lineage: Eukaryota > Fungi > Ascomycota > Pichiomycetes > Serinales > Debaryomycetaceae > Yamadazyma > Yamadazyma takamatsuzukensis. The sequence continues at coordinate 52,349 of JAJLZF010000029.1, read as the reverse complement.
TGAGTTTAAAGTGGAGTCTGAATTTGGGATGTCAGTAACTTCAAAAGAATTGTTTTGTTCTAATTCCATTTTAAGTTCTTCGCCCAGGACTTGACCGTATTTGTTGATGATATCTTGTTCGAGGGAAGTGATGGGTGAGGTTTTTTCATTTAAATTTTCATTCATATTTTCATTCATATTTTCATTCATATTTTCACTTTCATTTATATTTTCATTCAAATTTTCACTTTCAGAGTTTTTGTCAGAAAAATTTTCAAGCTTTTCGAGCCTCTCAAGCTCCTCAAACTCCTCCAACATCTCCTCCTCCATCTCAACATCTTCCTCCGTTATTAACTGATCCTCATGCTTCAACTTATTCCTTTGTGGTTTAACACTTGATCCTTTAATATACGGTCTAGGAATCTTTCCCACTTCCTTTTCAAAACCTTCAGGTCTTATCATAAGTTGTCTTGCCCTAGCAATAGTTTCAAACCCTAAAGAGTTTCCTCTTTCAACTAAAACAATATTTCCACCGGGGTTTAAAAGTTTTAATAGCATATGAATATTCATATCTACATCTCTAGGAAAATTATGTTCTCTAGTTAAAAGGGAATTACTGACAATAATAAGATCATATTGTTTTGACAGAGGTAATGAATCTCTTAGTTTGGTTTTGATTTTGATTTTGGAAGTATCAACAGGACCAACGTATTCTGGTTCTTCATCTTGTGGTTCGTCTTGTACTTGTTCTTGTACTTCTTCGTTTTCATTCATTTCCTTTACTTCACCTGCTTCATCGACTTGTTCCCCCATCTGTCGTGATAAAATAATCTTTGCTCTTCGTTTCATCTCTCTATTAGATCTCCCCACAATATATGCATCTTTCACAGTGGGTTCAAATTCTCCCAATATTTCATTCAATGCTACCATACTAGTAGCAGGACCATACCCTACAGTTAAAACACTATCAGGTTTAAAATCGCCCTCCTTTCTTTTCTTTAATTCATCCAAAACTTGGTAATTATGGGCATAATCTTGAAGAAATAATGCTGCTATATGCGCATCAGCTTCTAAAGCTGTTGTTGGAGCTGATTGAATTTGATCTTTACTTAATGATTGATAAATATTAGCTGCTTTAGACCTTAATCTATCCGGCACAGCAAGTCTTAGGATATTATTATTGATGGTTTTTGCTATTTCAGGTGGTAATTTTATAACTGATTGATTTACTTTACCTAATAAAGTCTTATCGTGTAATCTTGCTTCTTGACTACTTTTACCTTTTATAAATGTTCCATCATCATTTCTGAAAGGAGAATATTCTTCTGATGGTGATTTTTCATCTTTTTTTCGTATGATTTGTCCAAATGCTTCAGTATTTCTATCTAATGAAAAGCTATTGAGATGCGATGAGCTTGAGTTTAGTCTGGTGAATGGTATGTTTGTGATTTTTTTAAAAATAAAATTACTTCTAACAAATAGTAGACTCCTTGAAGTACAACTTAACATTTTAAACTAATCTTTAAACCTTTTAATTACTATCCTATACTCTTTATCAATATTTCACTTCTTAAATTCAAACCCTCTGGCTGCGAATTATCTCCAGTCGTGGCTGTTCCAAATCTCAAAATTGTCCAACCAAAAAACAAAATCAAAAACTCAATTCTTAAACATTTGATATGGCAGGAGAAAACAGTAGACGGAATTTTTACGAAGATGAAAGTGACGGTTTAACCGTACCAGGTAAGCCAGAGACTTTGGATACCCCTAAAAATATTTTACCCCCACAAAAAATAGTCAATGGAGTAGTTATAAATTCACCAAGTTCTATCGAAAGTGGATTCAAATTCGTTAGAGAAAACTTATATTCTGCTTATTCAGGTATAATAGGTTACACAAACAAAGGATATAATAAATATTACAATACTGAACAAACAGTGACCAACACTTTAAGTTCGTTGCACGATAAATCTGAAGATTTATTACCCAATTCCATTTATATTGTCATTGCTGGATTATCTGGTACTATAATGGCTCGTCAAAGATCGATTGTTGCCAAAGTAACATTTCCTATAATTTTGGGAATAGCATCATTTAGATACTTTTTGCCAAATACTTTCCAAAGTACTACGGGATTCATTTGGAGATTGGAACAAAATAAAATCCCAGAAATTGCAAAAAGACAAGAAGCATTGGTTACTGGTACTGGAGATATAGTGAAGAGTATTGAAAAAACTGGAGAACTGGGACAAGAGAGTGTTAAGAAATCACTTGAGGGATTGAGAAAGGGGATTAAAAGGTATACGGGATTGAATTTGGATGAAGATGCCACTAAGAAGTGAATAAACAAAATCACGGAATAAATAGAATAGGATGCCGCTGAATAAACAAAACGAATTGGATGATGTTAGAAGTGTATAGATTTTAAAAGTTTAAATTTTATAAAATAAAAAATCTATGCTTATATAATCATTCAATATAAATCATCGCGATTCTTTTTGCAGCCGTCACAAATGTACAAGTTTCAAAGACATGGCCGTGATTTCGGAATTGGGGCATTTTTTGAAAGACCTAGTACAGCCATTCACCGAATGATTAATAAAGTATCCAGTAACGTAACTAACCCGGTTGAAAATGAAGAAAATACTGTTGAACAAGACGAATGTTTTATGATTGCAAAAAGTATGGTTACCCAAATTAAGAAGATTCAATATCAACAAAACAAATTGTTAAACTTGGAAAGTGAATTTCAAAGTAAGCTTAAACTTTGGAGTACTAAAATTGATGATCCGTTAAGTAAAACTATTCTTGAAGAAATGTCCAATGTTTTGTTAGTTCAAAAAAACTCAGAAAAAACATTTATAAGAGGTAAAGAAAGTATTGAAAATGCTTTGGATCTTATTGCCGATAAAGAGAAAGAAAAGAAAAAATGTTTTGATTGTAAAAGAAAAGCTGTCGAAGAACTTAAACGACAAAGCAAAGAACATGGAGGTCAATCTAACAATGCTCATGTTCAACAAGAAAAAGTACAACTTTATGCTGGAGATTTAACATTATTAGAGGAGCAATATAACCGAGTTATTAGCCGAGGTTTGAAAGAAGCGTTTTTAGATTATGCTTTAACTTTACAATCGTGTGGTGCTAATTTTGAATCTGAAGGGTTAAGGTATCAAGAAAGAATTAGAAATCTTGAGATTGAGATTGGTGAAGGAAAGAATTCACCTAGAAAGGTTAGTAAAGAGAATAGGGAAGAGTTTAGGGAAAACGGTAGGGAAGAGTTTAGAGAGGGCAGAGATGAATTTAGAGAAGGCAGAGGTGAACTTAGAGAATTTAAAGTTAAAGATGATTTTAGAGATGCCTTTAGAAATGATTTTGGCCAAACTGAAGATTTCTTAAGAAAAAATGATAAAGAATTTAAAACTGATATTTTTGATTTAAGAAATCAATTTTCTAGAGTTCCTTCTTTGAATATGGAAAATAAAAGGAAGGAACATAAAACTTTTTCAGCTACAAGAATAGTACCAGATTTGAAGGATTATGAGGTAGAAAGTTGGGGTCATATCTAGGATTATAAAAAAAGAAGGGAAATTTAAAGGCTAGAATTAATTGAAAATTTAATATTTATGTCTATACTATTTACATATGGATTTATAAAATAAATATGAAATCTTCTAACCATTCAACTGCTCCCGGTTCCCATCTCTAAATAACTTTTTACTCATTTCATATGATGAAATCATTATTGCACATGCTGGTGCCACCTTCATCACTCTAGGTCCTATTCCTCCAAATAATGCTCTTGTACCTTCTCTAATTCTAATCCCGTTTAAAAACTGAAACATTGAGGGTCTAGAATTATCTTGAGAGATTTGAAGTCTGGTTTTCCCCACATCAAAAGGATGAGTTAAAACTGCTGCTACCGTTCCTGCTATTGAACCCGAAAGAAAACTGGTGGTAAAGACTTTTGAATCCGTTTGAGATCCATGGTGGTGGAAATCCGCATGCAAAAACTGTCCTATTTCTCGTTTGTTGAATTCATACAACCACCAGTAAATTCCAGAAAAGGGAACATCTCTCCACAATGTTATTTGTAAACCCGTGAACATGGAGGAAACCCCCCTTTGTTTTACAAGGGCCCACAGATCTTTTATGACGTTTTGTACAACTTTTGGATTAGCCTTGGAAGAAGGTACGGACTGAATTCGGGTCTTAATTAATTCCATGGGGGCGATACTGGTGGCAGCCAAAAGTCTGGCCATTGATCCACACAACAAGGAATTGAACGTTGACCCTACAATGGGGGAATGATCTCTTATATATTCGTACCCTGTGAAATAAATGACATTCGCGGGTATAGCCATTAGTAAGGTCATGGACATCCCCCGCCAAAGGGTGGTGATTCCTTCATTTTTGGAAATAGTGACAAACCCTTGATAGGTAGAATCAATTCGGGAACAATTTTTCGTGGTTTTACAGTATTCTTTATCAAGCCAAAAAAGTCGATGATCATCTAAAGATTTTAAAGATTCCACAGGTTTGGCGTTTAAAGTGGGGTTCAAGCTCTTGGTGGTATTATTAAGATTTCCTGAAGTCTTTGAAGTCTTTTGGTCTTCATATAACTTGTCACAACAGGCATTGATGGGCATTATTTCTTGTTGTTGCATGCGAATTCGTATGACATCAAACGGTGTTAGTATAAATGCTGTTAGAATAGACCCAGAACTAGCACTCATCATTCTTTGAGAAGGTGTTAGCTCAACACTTGACTCGTTAGAAGACTCATTGTTCGGCACAGTGTTGGCTTTGGTCAAGAAGTTTCGAGTCTGAAACATGATGAGTAGATCTGAAAATTGCTGCGAAATCCGAGCCGGAGAAGATGCGGGAGAGAATGAGCCAGATTGAGGAATGAAGATGGATGGGCTATTTTGACGGTTTAGAGAGTTTTAGGGTTTAGATAGTTGACTGTACTGGTTATATGAATTGGTTATATGTATTGGTTATATGTATTGGTTATATGTATTGGTTAGATGTATTGGTTAAACACTACGTAAAAAACCCTAATTACTTCGTAATTAGCCTTTTAATACCCCCCCATAACATCCTCACACATATATAAATTAATATTCCCGTCTTGATTATAATTACTAGCCATCATCATTCTATGAGGATGAAAAGTCAAACTTGATAAATAATTCGATGGTTTATTCCCCAAATACCCTTCATGAGGATTTTTCAAACTGTTAATTAAATCTCCTGAGGTCGTATACATATTAATGGTTTTAGATCCTGTGGTTATAATAGGAGCATGTTCATGGATTTCAATACATCTTAAAGATCTTTCGTTATTGAACGTTGAAATTGGTTCGTTAAGTCGAATATCCCAAAGATTAATTGTCCCATCATTGCTTCCACTCACTAATTCTCTATACCCTCCTCTTTGCATATGAACATTTCTAACACTGGACCGAGTTCTAGGAGTATTATTCCATGTTTTAACCATAGATTCTCGAGAATCCAATCTTCTGTCGTAACATCTTATACTACCATCATCAAATCCAGCCACAAAAGTATCTCCTGCAACTTGGTCTGAAGTGATGGAGGTGATGGAAGACGTACTTCTGGCAGGAATATCAACAAGACAAAGTTCTCGGGGTGCATCCCATACCCTGATGATCTTAACATCTCCACTGACCAATAAAGAACCTCGGGACTGTTGCCATTCACTGATCAACCCGGAACTTTTAGATGTAAGTAAAAGATCGGTAAGTGCACGCCAAGAAGAAACGAGTTCAATTTTTTGCAACTCATTTTTCTCATGGAAATTTTTATAGATCCGAATAACTCCATCACTGGACCCACTAAGAATTAACGGGACATCATCTTCGTTCAAAAACTTCAAGTCCGTAATTTTTGTACCTACCGGGTTAGAGTTACTGAATTTGGTGACAATTTCCTGGGTTCCCCAATCCCAGACACTGATATTATCTTTTTCATCAGAAGCCACCAAGATTTTTTCAAACTGAGTGAACTTGATCAATTTCGGTTGGGTTTTGTTATTCAATGTCACGGTGTTCTTTTCCCAATCTCCCCGAATACTCATTTGTTTCTGTGATTGGGTTTCTTGGATAATTTGTTCATTTCTATTTCTTCTCCAAAGTCTTTCTACATATTCTTTGGACCCGGGCTCGTCGATTTCGTTCTTGGACATTTGTGGTTCTTGGAAATATTCACAACTGTATTCGAAAAACCCGGAATCTTCCGGTAATTCAGTTTTTTCAAAGACCAAATCTCGTTTGTTGAATCGTGGGGTTTTGGGTTTATACTCTGAGCCGTATGAGGAAGTCAATGGGTTTGTGTTTAAGATTCGAGAAAAATTCTTAAGATCATTATCTTCATTGAATTGTAAACTTTTCATGAGTTTACTAAATGTGAGATTTTTAAGTCTAGAAGAAAGTGATTCTGTAGACCGCACAGAACTAGCATCATGAAGATCATTGGTAGAAACTGATCGTTTGGAGATAGTTAAAGTATTTGAAACCCCAGAATTAGTATCTTTACCAACACCCACAGTCCCTGCTACAGGCGACTGACTTCTCAACGGAGCATGCAGAACGGCCCGAGGTAATTTATGGCCATTTTGATGGGGAGCTAAAGCTGTAGGTTTGAAACTTTCACTAATGCTTATAGTCAGTTTACTCAACAAATAATCTTCCATTTCTTTTACCAAAGGACCCAATTCACTTTCATTCAATTTAAACATTACAAAATCAATAAGAATTTCTGCTAACTGTTTAACTTCCAAATGAGGGTCTTCTGAAAGAATTAGTAATGCTTTCCAGATAGAACTGAAAATCGATCCATAAGCTGGGGATGTTTTTCTGAACTCGTTCAAATTATTAGGATTATCAATCAATACAATTTCTTCTTCAAGTTGATTGAACGCAACTACCAAAAAAAACCGATGATAACTTTGAATAAATTTGTTAATAAAATAAATCATTTCTTTCCGTACCATTGATGATCCATCTCCCAAGAATCCTAGCACTGTATTGGCCAATTTCAAATCTTGCTGTCTAAGTTCATCTTTCCGCATTTCACTGTTTTGCTGTTGTTGTTGATTATGAAGTTGTTGTTGCTGAGAAGAATTTTGAACAGGTTTAACATGGGGATCGGATAAAAATGTCGTCAATGCTAATACTATAGAAGTTCTAACTTCGGGAATAGGATCATTGACCAAAACTAAAAGTTTATTTAAATATCCATCTTTATGGATAATCCATTTCCCATCAGGATATTTCAACCAAAGCTGTGATAATAAAAGACAACACCATTGTCGCAAAAGTGGGTTTTCACTAGTACTGATCCATTTCAAACAGTTGTTGATAAGTTCTATGGAAAAACAAAGTCTTTGACCGTTTTTAAAGTCTTTGATGAAAAGGGTGAGAATAAAAGCACTCATGGCTTTGTGGTCATCGTTCAAAGGAGCAGGGTTTGGTTGAGCTCCAGGACCTAAAGGACTGTTTAAAATCATATAGAAATAATTATACCCTTTGTCTTTACATAACTCTTGTTGAGTGCTTTTATAGTCTATGGCCATGATTCTAGCCCAAATGAAAATTAAAACAGGTTTCAATTCTTGAGCGGGACTTTGAAGAAGCTTCAAAACATATGGGAATATACCGATGGAAAGCGATAAATACACTGCCCAAGGTCCTAGATCAAGGAATTTTGACAATAAAATTAAAGCTCTTAAACGATGGACTTGGGATAAAAGAACTTGTAATACAATTGGAAGTTGTTCCGGAGGTTCTTTTACTGATGGACCGGTATATTTAAGCCAAATTTCAAATGCTGTTAATTGTTGTTCAAAGAATGAGGAGTGCTGGTAGGTGGTGGAAAGACTTTGACCAGGAGGTCCACTGGGAGTTGCTACTGGTGTGGGATTCACCACAGGACCTGGAGTAATAGCGATGGAGTTGCCAATGTTTCCGTTAACAGTGTTTCCTTTTTCTGGCTCTTCTACCCCTTCCTTTATCAATTGCGATAAAACCTGATCAATGGCTAAATCCCATGAATCCCACATCGTATGGAATCTTACCAGTTCCGGCAAAGGAGGATCACTGATAGGGTTACAATTCAAATGAGGCATAATTCTTTTAGCAAGTAAAAAGTTTCTGAATAAAGCTGCCACCATTAAGTCTTGTCTAAAAAGACGTTTGAAAATTGGCCGACTTAAAGACGTCCAAGCAATGGTATCAGTTATAGCAGTGAAAATCCAATTCAACTCTCCCAAAGGAGTTCTTCTTTCCGTTAATTTCCCTGGGATAATAACATTCCCAATAGAATTCCGTTTCAATTGGTTATAGTAGTTTTTCTTCAATGGTGATTGCATAATAAACCACTTAATACTAATATCAATTGGACATGTGAGACAGCAGGTAAATAAATCTGCCGGTAAATCGGGATTCATAGGAAGAAGTTCATTGGACCTACAAGCAGCCAATTGGATACAATCTAAATAAGCTGCTGTGGGGGAAGGAGAACTAAGATCATGGTTACCTTCATTTTCATCGTCAATTCTTTTTTGGACAAATTTCTTGAAATTGTATACTATATGTCCAGCACTATTACAATCATATACAAATATGACTGGAGCTCCAAGCCAAGTTTGAAGATCATATAAAGATATTGGAATATATTGCGTATAACCTCTGTTAAACACCCAAATCTCTCCTGACGCCGTAGGTTGAGGAACTCCATGCCCATTATAGTGAAAAAGGATTCTTTCATCTTTAGCGTTTCTTCTGAGGGTATTACAAAACCGTTTAACATCTTCTACTGACGGATCTAGATTCTGTTTGTACCGAGTTCTTAGCGTCAATGCTTCATATTGACTCTGAAGACTCTTCCCTATAGTTTCTATGGCTTTTTTAGTATCGGAAAAGGTGGAAGGATCGCACCAAGCTTCAAGTTTAGCGCATGGATAAGTTTTCATAACATCTGGAGGATCAACACCAAGGTTCAAACAAAGCATTAACATGGCACTGATAGTTTTCTGACGTTCTTTCATAACTTTCCAGTCGGTTATGGGTTGATAGTTTTTACTATATTGGGAAGATTGTTTCATTTCTTCAGTTATGGGATTCCCATTAGTGTTGTGTCGTTTATCATCGAAATAAATATAAAAGGTATTTGCAAGGGAAGAAAGAAAATTTTCTGAATTGTAATCATCATCAAACCCATGTCTCATCTTGTCATTGAGGGGTTGAATGTTTTTCGGCCCATAATAGATTAACTGGGTCATGGATGGTGATGGGTAAAGGTTGAATTGAGGGTCGTGTGAGGCGATAGATAGTGAGGAATGAGATTTTGAGAGCGAGATTTTGAGAGTGAGATTTTGAGACTGAAAATTTGAGTGCAAAATTGAGACTGAAAAATTGAAAATAAAATGAGTGCAGAATTTAGAAAAGTAAAAAGAGAAGAGTAGAAAGTGAAAATGTAAGCCAAAAGTTCATGAAGCTTGAAACAGAATCAAAAACAATAAACCTTGATCTAAACTTTGTTATTTTTTCTTCAATTGTTGGCTATTTTAAGCCAGGAAGCTTTGGACAATCTTCAATGCCCTCTTTCTATCCTTAATATCCTCGTTCTAAACTACTTCTACTTTCCATTTACTCATTTATTCATTATTTACTTATTCTACTCTCTCTCCAGCCCAACTATAGTATTTAGACATATCAACATGATGTTTCTTTCCATTTCCTGCTTCATACATTGAACATCCATACATTGATGCATAGGGTGGAGTATATAAATGCAACGATACCGAGATTTCATTCTCAGGATTAGATATCTTATGAAGCCCAATATCATCTGAAATGTATCCCACTTCTTGTACATTCAAAAGCGTTTCTTTTTTAGGTATCAATTCATGTCCTTCCTCTTTGGGAATTTCGTATAATGACTCTACCAACTTCCCCTTTAATATTTTCATACAACAATGAGCATTAGCGTGATCGTGAATAGCACTAGATTTCCCAGGACTCCAACACAAAATTAATAAGTTGGCATTTCCATTTATGTTGATAATTCCATTACGGGTATAACTGCGGGTAAGGTCTGCCAATGCATACTTTCCCCATTCATCTTGGTTGGAATCGTATTGTTCCATAAGTTTTTGGATTTCTTCAATGTTGATATCTTTGGATGCAAGCCCCTTACCATTAAGATGCTTTTGAAGATTCAAAATTAACTGCCCTAAGTTATTGTTAGGGATAATATCTTGATAAGTTCTGGGGATGGAAGAATCTGGAACTTCGGTAACATTATGGCCGTCTCTTGGAAGTGCAAGGGCATTAAAGCCCACATGGTTACTACTAAGCATGTTTAAATGTGAATATATGTGAATAATAAATCTGGATAATAAATCTGTATTGTAAGGAGGTAAAACAGATTTATAGTAAATTTTTGTTTTGTGAAAAACTTAAATCGCCGCCGCGAATACAATGAGTTTCCGTTTACGGAAACTCTATTTGCGCCTTGACTGCCGCTTGAGGGGCCGCCCGCATCCTAAAATAGAAATTGCATGTTTTACTGCGTAAACAGAAGTGTGGCAGGATATGATTGGAGAATAATCCCTCAAACACACGTGCATTTACGCCATTTTGCGCTTTTGGTGCGTATTCTAGATTCGTCCTAAGAGTCATGCCTGACCGTCCCCTCTACAGTACCGCGGGTGGTAAATCTTGTGGCTAGCGATGCGAAATTATCAAAAGGGATGACATCTTCCCTCTTTTTTTTGCTCTTTAGTTTTTTCAAACAAACTAGCTGATATCCATTAAAAGGTTATAACAACTCAATCTTTTTGGTTTAACTGTACCCATTCCAGTCCCATTACCCCAACCGTTACCCTTTTAACCTCCTTTATCGCTACCACCATCAAGTTTATTCGTGGTACCAGATTATTTTAGGTCTAAAATTTGCGTGAGCCACAGTTTCAATTAGGAAATGAATGAGCCACAGTTTACCAATTGTGCTGCAACTGATGAACAAACCGTTGTAACGGCTGCAAAAATAAAGCCAACGTTATCAGATGAATCTAATTCAGATTCCAGTTATGAAGAGACCAATTTTGAAGGTGCTACGGTGCTTAGAAGGTTCTTCAATGTTTTGCATGACAAAATGATTAAAAATTTTTTACCTGCTTATTTTGTCAACGTTATGGGAACTGGTATTTCCAGTGTTCTACTCCACAACTTTCCTTACCCTAGTGAATGGATGAAAATATTATCATATATAATGTGGGCATTTGGGATTTTTTATTTCCTTATTGCTCTAGTGTGTTTGGTGGTGTCATGTTTTAAGTATAGGGATCATTTCACAAAATTTCATACCGATGTTAAAATAGCTCCTTTTTTAGGGTGTATACCTATGGGATATAATTCCTTGGTAAACATGTTATATTTCATTACTGGTGATAGTTGGATCATTGGTATACTTGTTTTATGGTGGATTTCTGTAGCATTATGTGTTTATACTGCTTTTTTTGTGTTTTATTTCACATACCTTGCCAAAAGAAGAACCCTGTCCAATTTTTTGTCCTCAGATAACTTGCAACCAACTATTCTTTTACCTGTAGTGGCTTTAACGGTTACTTCATCAGCGGGTCAAATATTTGCTATGGATTTACCTACCACCCAATTACAATTATTGACCATTGTTGTCAGTTATGTATTATGGTCAATAGCTATGGCTATGTCATTTATTATTTTTGGATTGATCATGTATAAATACGTGGTTTATAAAATTCCCAACACTACTTTAGTATTCACTACGTTCATCCCCATAGGTTTCTGTGGTCAAGGAGCCTTTTCCATTATCAAATGTGGTGATAATTTATACCACTTGATTCTTAATAACGCTGAAAAAATCACCATCCTCCCTTTTGCCCAAGACACGACCCAAAATTTTGCAACCATTTTAGCAGCCATCTGTTTGATAACCTGTAGTTTGGCTGGGTTGTTTTTGTTATCATTTGGATACTTTATAACCTTCACTGCTGTTTCATCTGTGTTGTCAAAGATATTAACTCCCAAACCTAATCCAAACCATACATGTAATTATGATACTGGTTTTAGACGGCACTTTAATGGGTTGTTAAAGTATAATAAAGGATTTTGGGCAATGACATTTCCTCTTGGTACAATGTCTATTGGTAATACTATTTTAGGAGAAACTTTTAATTGGGAAACTTTCAGGATGATTGGAGCTATTTATGGGTCTGCTTGTATCATATTAACTACTGGATGTATATTGGGTAACATTTACCATATAATGAAAGACATAAAAGGAGCCTTCAATTCCCCTGGAGTGAAGGTCAATTAATTATTTATAGATTGTATAGAATATTTATTTAATAGAATTTAATTTTTCAACTATATTCAGTTTGAACATTTGTCGTGCCCTCTTCATAAGACGTGTTTTTCTACTGCGAATAAATCCATTTTTCACCATGTCTGTTTCAATCCATATACCCAAAGAACCAGATGTTATAGACAACATTGAAACCTCTATACCGAGGGATATCATCTTTTTTGATGAGAAGGTTTCTGGGTTTATAGTGGTAAAAGATATAAGTCAAAACTATAGTCTATCACTTCAAATAAGTATTGTGCCTGAAGAAATCAATGATCCATATTCTTCCCAGTTTATAATTGAAACCATGGAAATCACCAAGAAAATCAAGTCCAAATCAAATCTACAAGTTTATCAATTTGAATTGCCAATAAGTTATCCCAAACGGAAGTTGCAAAATCCAAAAATAGTTCTCCATGCTCAACTTTTGGAACTGGAAATTCAACCACACAATTCTCCAGACAATTCTAATACTTTAGGTGATAAACTTGTGGATTATCATCCTTTGGATCAAGCCAAATCTCCAGAAGTAACAGTTTTCCATTCCAATGTTCTCAGTTTAACAGCTACCACCCTGTTTCCCATCTCATCTGCGCTCATAATAAAAATGAAATCGACAAAACCAGCTGGGAAAAACAATGTATTATTAACTTCGTTTACAATTGAACCGTCAGAGCAATTAGCGAACTTTAAAGATAACCTAGCCATAGAAATCAGTGATTTTAGAATTGATTTTTTGGGTAAAATCGAAGCTATTAATCTGCAGTCGTGTACATTTCCTATCCATTTCAATATTAATGAAAGTATAAATCTCAATTATAAATTAATGGAAAACGAATCTGAGGAAACTTCTAAGGTTTCTATCATGTTATCGTTAAAAATTTTGGGTATTAGCAATGAAATTAATACTGTATGGACACCCTATATTGATTTCAATTTAATCGCACCTCCTATAAACAGTTCCTTAAGATCCAGAAGACCTCAACCACAGGCTTTAACCAGTAATATAAATATTTCAGGAGCAGCTAGATCCAAATCTAATATTTCCAACAGGGTTTTCCCATCAGCATCAGCATCCTCCGTAACTGTAAATGTTAATGGATCGAATTTCTTAGGGTTGAGATTAACATTTACAGGTAAATTACACATTTCAATTGGTGATATAGTTACTTGGAATATCCAAGCTATTAATAATTCCAATAATAAACTCAATTTTTCAATCATACAGCATAAACTAAGTCAAAAACAACCAGAAGTGCCGAATTATAAATCAATACTATGGAATAGAAATAATTTACTTGCAACATATAGTAATCTTAAAGTTCAAAATAGTGGGATTTTAGTGTTGGACAATGATATCCGGTTGTCTTTGGAGCCTAATAGTGTAGTAGAAACTACCATACAACTTATGGGAGTATCTAAAGGGATTTATAATTTAGATGGATTAAATATTTTTGATTTAAGCCTGGGAGATGGATTAGATTTTGGAAAGTTGGTTGAGGTTTTTGTGACATAGGTATAGAAATCTATAGAATAAACAAGCATACAAATGGAGTTTATATTTTTCATATTCATCCCTCTATGTTTATCTTTTCGCAGCCGCGTTTGTATTCATTTGCAACCATTATGACCATAATAGTACAAACACTTTTAACAACAATTTACATTATTTGTTTAATACTACCACTTCTATGTGGTAAAAGAAAAGGTTATCCTTCTCTTTCAGTTACTATTAAACATATTTTCATCAATACTTTTTGTCATTTGAGCCTTCAACAAGAAATGAATTTAAAGTTGAAAATTTTTCTTTTCATCTTTCTGGTGGTTTATACTTTATGGTTATGTTTAAGGGTTAGAGGAGCTAAGTTTTCTATTCACTTGAAAGTCTAGTAAGTTTAAAAATTGAATAGAAAAGGAACTAATTGAAATTAAATTGGTATAATCCATACAAGTTAAATCAATGTCCAGAAGTTAAAACACTGGTGAAAAAGCACTGACAAAAAAATCATTGAAGGTGTAATTAGAAAAATGTTACTGGTCCTTTATTAACCAAAAGGATATTAGTCTAATACAACAGAGCACCAAAACCCTTCAAACCATCTTCTCAATAACCTTATTCCTGTCCACTGCCCTTCGCACTTGCGGCAAAATGTGGGGTGGAAAATTCAAGTGAACAGCTCAAACGTCAATTGGAGGTATCAAAGAGTTTACATATTAAAAAGTTCTAAAAGCTAGCCCACACGATTTCATCTTTCCAATTAAAAGCCCTTATATTCTTGTTGATTGCAATTTATTTCATGTCTGATTTCGATTCCCTTACTAAAAAACTTGATTTCCCCAAATGGGACCATTCAATTGAATCAATTGAATCAATTACCCAAGAACTTATTAACAAAGAACAAGGGATTTATGACTACATTGCTTCCATTGAAACCCCCACCATTGAAAATGTCTTGAAACCTTATATTGAATTTCTTCAAGAAAATGCTTTTAAAGAAAACCAAATTACTTTCTACCTGTCAGTTTCAGCTGATAAAGCTTTGAGAGATGCTTCTATTGAAGCTGAAAAGAAATTGGATGAACATTCTATCCAACAGGGTTTAAGAGTTGATGTTTTCAACGTGTTCAAGAAATTGGATAGTACCATTGACCATGCTTCTTTGGATGCTGAAACAAATAGATTTATTGAAAAAACCTTGTTGATGTATAAAAGAAACGGTTTAGATTTACCTGAAGATAAACGGGAATTGTTTAAACAGTATAAATTACAACTTTCTGATTTGGCCGTTGAATTTAGTAAAAACATGAATGAACAAACAGAGTATTTACTTTTCACTTTGGAAGAGTTAGAAGGTGTTCCTCAAGATACAATTGATCAATTTGAAAAGGTTGAAGAAGATGGTATTGTTAAGTATAAAATGACATACAAATATCCCGATCTTTTTCCTGTTTTGAAGTATGCTAAGAATCAAAAAGTTCGTAAAACCGCCTATAATGGAAACCAAGGTAAATGTAAACCCAATGCAGAAATTTTACAAACCATGGTTAACATCAGATTTAAGCTTGCTCGGTTATTGGGATATCCTACTTTTTCCGAATATGTTTTAGATGAAAGAATGGCTAAAAACCAAACCAATGTTTTAAACTTTTTGGAAGATTTGAAACAAAAACTTACTCCCTTAGCTCATAAAGAATTGAAAAAACTTTTGGATTTGAAAAATCAGGATTTAGAATCTAGAGGATTACACAAACAATCAGAAATGTTTCAATGGGATATGAATTTTTATGATAATCTTCTTCTTGAAAATGAGTATCAAGTCAACCACCAAAAAATCCAAGAATACTTCCCTCTTGATTACACTATTTCCAAAATGCTTTCGTTCTATGAAACTTTATTTGACATTAAGTTCCATCCAATTTCTAACCCTGACCCTTCCACCATTTGGCACGAAGACGTTAAACAGTTTGCGGTGTTTAGAAATATAAAATATGGAGAACCTAAGCTGGAATTTTCTGGGTTCATTTATTTTGATTTACATCCAAGAGATGGTAAGTATGGACATGCTGCCAATTTTGGACTTGGGCCTGGTTTTGAAAAATCTGACGGTTCTAGACAAACTCCATTAACTGCGCTTGTTTGTAATTTTAGTAAACCATCCAAAGACCGTCCTTCACTTTTAAAACATTCCGAAGTGAATACTTTTTTCCACGAATTGGGTCATGGAGTTCATAGTATTTTAGCGAAAACCAAATATGCTAGATTCCACGGTACCAGCGTTCCTCGAGACTTTGTGGAAGCTCCATCCCAAATGTTAGAATTTTGGACCTGGACTAAAAATGAATTGAAACAATTATCTTCTCATTATAAAACAGGAGAAGCTATTAGTGATGAATTAATTGATCAATTGATTAGTTCTAAGAATGTTAATAATGGAATTTATAACTTACGTCAATTGCATTTTGGGTTTTTTGATATGAAGTTACATACCATAGATGAAGAGAGTAAATTGGAGAAATTGAATATGGTTGATTTATGGAACGATTTAAGAGAAGAATTGACCTTGTTGAAAACCAATGACGGTTCTAATGATGTTAAAGCTGCTGGATATGCTTCATTTGGACATATTGCTAGTTCATATGCTTCTGGTTATTATGGATATCTTTATTCTCAAGTTTTTGCGGTGGATATTTTCTATAGTTTGTTCAAAGAAGATCCTATGAATGTTGAGAATGGATTGAGGTATAGAGATATTATATTGGGTAGGGGTAATTCTAGAGAAATGATGGATAATTTGAAGGAGTTATTGGGGAGAGAGCCTAATAGTGAAGCATTTTTGGAGGAGCTTTTGGGATGAAAAGGGATGCTATGTTTATATTACTGTTATCTTTATATTAACTGTCATCTTTATATTAACTGTCATCTTTATATTAACTGTTATACTTATCTGCTATCTTTATATTTACTATCTCCCATCTAAGAATTATCAGACTCAAATACACTTAACCCCTTCGTACCTTCTACCCAACTAACTTCTCCATATGTAATATCTTTAATAACCTTAGCAATAGCTTCATAACTTCCCCTAACTTGTTTAGTACTATCTCTTTCTCTTAAAGTAACAGATTCATCTTTAATAGAATCAAAATCAATGGTAATTCCAAATGGGGTTCCTAATTCATCATTTCTAGCATATCTCTTACCAATAGAGGCAGAAGAATCATCTACTTTGAATGGAATTTGTTCTTTTCTTAAAAAGTTAGAAACTTTCTTAACCATTGGTTGTAATTCAGCATTAGATGATAATGGTACCACAATCACTTTAGTTGGTGCCACTAATGGTGGTAAAGATAATACTGATCTATCAGCATCTTCAGGTCTAGCCCAGAATTGATGCTCAAAGATGGAATAAATAATTCTACCAATACCAAAAGATGGTTCAATAACATTAGGAGTGAATTCTCTGATATGTTCGGTTCTAGTGACTTTACCGATTTTAACAAAAGTTTCATCAAGTTCAATATCACCAATATCAACTCCATCGACCTTGAAAACTATCTTACCGGTATCTTTCAATTCTTTGGCTAAATCTTCCAATTCACATTCAGTTCTTTCTAATAACCAGTTAGATACTTTACCAGCATCTTTTCTGAATTTAGGACCAAACTTCTTTTTATCGATGTCAACTTCAAATTTTTCTACGGTTCTTGGTTCCGGTAATGCTTGCCTTACCACCAATTTTTCATTGGTTCTAGCAGAATGAACACTCAAATCATAAGCAGATCTATCAGCACATCCAACACATTCAATCCATCCGTAACTGCTTTCTAATTCTGCGTCCCAACAATCGGCAGCATAATGAGCCATTTCATTGTTCATATGTTGTCTGAATCTTAATCTGTTAGCATCTACCCCGATTTTAATTAAAAATTGGTAGATTCTGACAATAAAGTACCCAAGAGTTTGATTATCAACCATACCGGTTTCAACAGCTTCACCAATAGAAATTTCTGTCAATTTGTTAGAACCAGATTCTTGAACATTTTTAGGCAAAAACTTCAATTTGATGTCTTTAACTTGATCGAATTTATCGTGGTTTTTATTTTCAGGGTCTACGAAATGTTCAATTTCAGCCATCAAAAATTCACGAACTCTTAATAATCCAGCTCTAGGACTGATTTCGTTTCTGAAAGATTTTCCGATGGATGCTGAAGCAAATGGCATCTTATCGTTATTAAACTCCAACAATTTGGAAAAATTCAAAAATTGTCCTTGAGCAGTTTCTGGTCTCAAGTATCCTTTCAATTGTCCAGAAGGTCCAATGGCAGTTTCAAACATTAAGTTGAATTCAACTGGAGGTTCTAAAGGTCCACCGGTAGCGGGATTAACGATGTTGAACTTTTCAATCAATTCTCCTAATTGAGGACCAGAGAATCCATCAATTTGGGCTAAAATATTCTCAATTTCAGCTACAACAGAATCTTCAAGTTTAATGTTTTTAATTTCCTTAACTTTTTTCTTTCTCTTTTTTTTATCATCACTTTCTTCTTCTTCTTCCACTTGTTGACCTCTGGCAAGTTTATCCCCCTTTAATCTGGCTTCTAAAACTTCTTCAACTAAATGATCAGCTCTGAAAATTTCACCAGTCTTTAAATCTCTACACATCCAGTCAGCGAATTTATCAACGTGACCAGAAGTTTTCAAAACTTCATGAGGAGTTAACATGGTACAGTCAACTTCCAACATGTCTTCTTCCAAGATGAAATGTTTTCTCCAAGTGTCTACAATATTGGCTTGAAATCCACAACCTGGAGGACCGTAATCGTACAAACCAGAAACACCACCATAAATATCAAAAGCTGGGGCGAAAAAAAATCTTCTTTTTAATACTTGTTCCAAAGAATCCCTGGAAAAGGGAATTGTAGTTTTACTACTCATTCTAATGAAGTTTTTAAGGATAGAATGAATTTTGACTGAGTCTAATGAGTCAAGGATTGAAAGTTTTTCAGAGAGGGACACGACTGGAAAAGGAAAAATGAGAAAATGGTTTTAGGGCCAGAGAATACCGCGAATGAACGTATTTTACTGCGAATGGACCTACAAATGGACCTATAAATAAACTATGAACCTATAAAAGGCCCCAAACTTGCACCTAACGCAAATTTGATCTTTAATTCTTCTCAAGCGCCAAATCTTCCCATTTAATCAGTCTCATTCTTCTAAAATATGTAATCTGTGAATATGGATACGCTGTAGAGTTAGCTTTAGAATTAGCATACCATGAAACACATCCTCCAAATTCAGTACCAAATACTGTCTTTGCTAATAAATCTTGAGTGGTTCTAAACCATTCATCATATTTCTCTGGTTTAACTTGAAACGACTTATAAGTTCCGTCTAAAATCTTAGGAGCAACTCTGCTAAAATAAGCACAACAATTCTCAATAGCTACCACTACAGAAGAATGTCCAGTGGCAGAATTAGGACCTGGGACCATAAAAAAGTTAGGACAATGTTTAGGTAAAATTGTTTCATATGCTGAAGCTCCATTATCTTTCCAGTATTGATTAAGATCAAACCTATCAGTTCCATAGATTTTATAGGGGCTGAAAGATTTATCAATATTGTACCCAGTACAAGCGACAATAATATCAGCATCGAGTTCCTGACCCGATTTTAATACCACTGACCGTTCTTTAACCTCTTCGATTTCATCCAACTTCACATCAATCCTATCGTCATTCAAACTTGGGGCATAGAAATAATCAAAGATCAATCTTTTGCAACCAATTTTGAAATCTGGAATCAACGCTTTATGATATTTTTCTGGGATGTTCTTTTTCATATAGTGAAGACTAGCCCAGGTATTAATTCGTCTCATGAATCTGTTAAGAATTCCATTACCTGCAAACATAGGATATCTGGTTTCGGCAAGTGTAGCCACAAACAATCTGATCAAAACCAAACCAAATCTACTGAATCCAGCAAACCAGTATAAGAATTTAAGAAATCTGGGGTGAGGAGGGAAAATATAGTGTTGAGATCTAACCACTTGGGTGATGGACTTTGGTTGGTGGGTTTTTAATAGTTCAGGAACTACTTGTGCAGCTGAACATCCATTTCCAATAACTATAACTTTTTTATCCTTGAAATCAACATTATGGTCCCAAATAGCTGAATGTAAATATTTCCCCTTGAAGGCTGTAAGTAAACCTTTGGGATTGTAAACATTAGGTACAACTAATCCACCAGTACAGTTAACCAAAATCTGGGTGGTATGTTTATATCTTTGACCAGTTTTTAGATCAATAGCTTCAACTAACCAATGTCCAGTTTTTTCATTATAGGTGGCAGTTTTGACCTGAGTTTGTAAATGGGAATGAGATTTAAGGTCATATTTAGCAACGATTCTTTGAATGTATTCTTCCATTTCATACTGTGGAGGTCTTATATCTGACCAATTGGTTACCATTTCGTCATAAAACGAATACCAAATAGCAGGAATATCACTGGCGCACCCCGGATAAGTGTTGGCGTACCATGTACCACCGACGTCATCGTGTTTTTCAAACAAAACAAAGTCGTCAATCTTCAATTTCTTAATACATGCTAAAGCAGCACCAATTCCTCCAAAACCACCACCAATCATGGTGACTTTACTGGTGGATTCTTTAATGGGGACATCGAGATTTATTTTGGGTTCAATAGGATTAGGTCCCAAAACTGCTTGAGCATTTTCATACAGAACCCTGAACTTATTGGGGTTACTGTGGGATTCTTTGGTAAGGGTGATGGTTGACATGTTGGTGAAAAAAACTTAGTGGGGACAAGCCCGTTTAAATGTGTTGGAAATCTTTCATGTGGAAATATGTTTTCATGTGATGCGGAGTTAATTCGGAAATGCGAAACTCCGAGGAATGAAAGCTGGGGAAGTTTGAAGTGGTGCGATTATAGAGTTTATTGGATGGCATGTTTAGGGTTTAAGAGTGAATGTTTAAGAAAAAGAATATGGCTAAGAGAAACCCTTGATAATGAAGAAATTTGTATTGGTTCGTGGTTAGAGGGGTTGAAAAGTCCGTGTCGTGTGAAATCCGTTTGCACCCAAAAAATCAAGGGTAGCCGTTATCATTGGCTTTGATATACCTACTACATCTAGTGAAACTCACAAGATCTTCATGTCCACCATCAGTTCTTCATCATAATCTTCATTAACCATTCTGTTCCCCCATAAAATCAATATTGTAACCAAACTACTTAAAGCATAAATAATATCAAACCAGTGATCTATAAATTCTATTTCCTGTGCTGTGGACGAAGAGTTTCCTGACAACGATAAAATCTTCGAGATTTGTATCGACAAATTAGCTGGCAAGTTTGTTCTGATCAAAAGACACGTCGAGATAACATAAATCGCCAATAATTGTCCGATGATTAAATGCTTTAACCAAATTTTATGATTGGTCGTGAGATTAGGTAATAATGCGACAGGTACGAATTTCCCAAATGATCTCAAAGTTGCCAAAACTGAGGAAAAAGAGCATAAGAATAATCCTCCTGATAAAATAAAACTGATTTGATTGACCAATTGAGTTTCAGTTATGTCAATATAAGTAAAGGAAATGATTAATTTTGCTAATGTGATGGCCAAAGCATCTTTTGTGGTTTCTTCTGATTCATCAGATTTAAATAAATAATGGTAAGGTAATTTTAAAAGAAACACATTAATCACC
The DNA here is from genome assembly GCA_030572035.1 of Yamadazyma takamatsuzukensis. Classification (NCBI taxonomy): domain Eukaryota; kingdom Fungi; phylum Ascomycota; class Pichiomycetes; order Serinales; family Debaryomycetaceae; genus Yamadazyma; species Yamadazyma takamatsuzukensis. The sequence goes on along the minus strand of JAJLZF010000029.1, from coordinate 30,728 downwards.
CTATAAATACAATAAATTGCAAATGAATAATTGAAATAATCAAACATTCTATTAGTCCAAGCATTTTCACTTTGTTGTTTAATAGTTATAAATTCTTGTACTCCTCTGCTAACGTCATCATAGACGTTCAGACTTAAAGTTCCAAGAGAGCTAATTTCTTGCTTTAACTCATTGTCTTCACTTAAACTTGATAAGTTAGCAAATGATTGGACTTTGTTAAGAATCTTCCCAAGTTTTTTACCGCCAAATTTCACGTCGGAATTGTTTTGATGATCGTTATAAACTGTACCACCTAAATAATCATGAAGTTGTTTTTCGCGATTCCCTTTCAATCTAAGGGTATTATTGTAAGACTGAATAAGATTATTCAATTCCTGTTCGGTGATGGGTCTCTTTTTATGTTTTTTGAACAACCGGGGAATCAAATTGTAAATTGTGGAAGAAGAACCAATGCCTGAAAGTAATGCAATCACCGTTATTCCAGCAACTGAAATTTGGTTAGTTTTCTGATCCAAAAAAGACCGAGGGTAATTATTGGAGTTATTGTTGGATGGATAAAGATGACCAAATATTTGTAGGAATAAGAACCACCCAAGAAGTAAAACTACAATACTCACTTGTACGGTTCGAGAACTTTTGATGGGGATCAACCTCTGCGAAAGTACTATACTGATATTTGTGAACGGAACCACACATACTATTAAAATGACTAAACTGTCAATAATAAAATGAAACATTTTGGAACGAGTATCATCCACAGCCGGATCTGTTAATTCAAAAAGAATTAAAATTATCAATTCAATGCTAAAACTAATGGTAGCTCCAAATAAACTCTTGACCGCAATTATTTCACGTTCATCTTTTGTAGGCTGTTTTTCAAAACCATTTGAATTGATTTCATTCTCATCCGTTAGCCTTTGTATATATGTAAAATATTTTGAGTTTAAATCATTAATTACACTGTTGATTTCATCCTTGGGGATCCTACTTCTTATAGGGTAACTCTCAATTAAACTGTGATTGAAACTTCTATAGCTCCAAAAAAAGGCTACACTTATGGGTATCACAAATATTATTATATCAAATAGAGATCCCATATTATTTTCAACTGTAACACTTCCAATTGTTGCTATATAGTACTCATTAACTTTATGGTTTGACTGAGATTTGAAATTTTAATGAGAAAGATTTCGTGCGCGGCGAATATCAAAAATTTTTCATTTTTATAACCAAAGTTAAAACCAAAGATGTCAGGTATGAGGTTAAGAGCAGAGAAGAAGATGAGGAAACACCTCATCGAGCAATTGAAGGCCCGTAAAATTGATGGGGCCCGAATTGCCAAGGGTGAAAAGACCAAACAAGACCTTATAGACTTAAATCTTGCACCTCAAGTATTCATGTTTAAGAACTTATTTTCCGGACAAATATTATATTCACAAGTTCCAGCATTTCATCAAGACCAAATAGACAAACAGTTTGTTAAACCAAACTGGGAAAATAGAAAACCAAGTAGAAGAAACGATTTATGGAGAATAATGTGTGTAGCCAATTTTAAAGATTATGACTACGCTATAGCTGCTTACAAAGGATTACTTGATTTAAGGTATACCAGAGATGTTGTACAAAAGAAAGAAGCCAAAGAAATGAGATATAAAAATGATGACGGTAATACATGGTATTCAGGGCAGTATAGACCTACCTATTCTCAAGAAGCCGTAGCAGATTTAAGTCAAGTTATTGATGAATTTGAACTTGAAAGTACCACTTTATTGTGGGAAAATGTATGGAGAAAAGGAGAAGATAAATACTGGAGAACAGATTTGGTTGAACATGATACGATACCACCTTACAATCCTAAATATCAAAGTGCACTCTTAGATGAGATGAGACAAAAGGCATTATTAAATTTTGAACCTACAGAAGAAGTTGAAAATTTAAACCCTCAAGTGACTTTATAAGCCCGTTAGAAGTGTTTCTAGCTTCAAATAATCCATCATTACTTCACAGATCCTCCCTTTAGGCGGTCTTTGTATATACTGTAAATAATCGATACACGCACTACCGAATTTTTTCCGCTCAAAAAAACCTATGATCTTCTTCACCGCTTTTTCGCACCGCTCAAATTTTTACCGCCTCATCAATAACATGGATGGTAGAGGAAGTAGACGTAGGAAAGTTGGTTCCAACAATAGTAACGGGTACGGAATGTTTTCTTTGAACAGATGGAGCCCTATTAGTTATTCTTCCCATGGAGAAAGCGGTTCAAAAAAACCCCTGTGGGCGGTTAGATTTGATGATTCAGGGGAAAGCAAAGCGGTGGCGGGTTTAATGTCTATGAAGCAAAGTGTTACCGTTATAGAGCCATCTAGTGCTTATAATGATGAAGAAATGGATATTAATCTTCGCCGTCAAAAACGAACTGTGAGAGAAGATTTTCCTGAGGACATGATAGTTCAAGAATGTGAAGGATCTGTACAATTTAACTGTCATAGATGTAAAAGGTTAAAGAAAAAGTGTCTGAGGAGTTTTCCCGTATGCCTGTATTGTGAAAAGACAGGAAATGATTGTATTTATGTACGGAAGGAGGAGATAAGGGGACAAAAGAATGAGGAGCATGGAAAGCAAGAAGAAACAAGAAACCATGAAAAGGAAACCCTTGGAAAAGAAACCCTTGGAAAGGAAACAATTGGAAAAGAAATCCTTGAAAAAGAAACCTTTGAAAAAGAATCTCTTGAAAAAGAAACCCTTGAAAATCAAAACCGTGAAAATGAAAAAATTAAACATTTCCATCTAAATTCAAAAGATGACCCTCTTCCTCAAAGAATCGTTTCAGATGATGGTTTTTCTCATAGATTAGAAAATGTTCTGAAACATCAACCAAAACCAAAAAGAGTAAAAGTAACACCCATAAGAACCTCACATGTTGTAAAAACACAAGTTGAAAATATTTCAGAATTCATCACCGTAAAAGAATTCAATGATAAATCCCTTGTGGATAGATTTGCTCAACTTTTTTTTGATAACTATCAACTCATTTATCCATTTCTTGAAAAATCCACAGTACTAAATGATTTAAAACAAATTGATTTTGGTAATGAAAGTATCATATCTGTACAACTATACCTTTTGTTAGGAATAGGAAGTTTCATCTATGACTCTATAGAGGGACAAAAGACCTTCCCGGAATATTTCAACGAATCAATAATAGATTCTATTATAGATATTACCAATTTCAGCCCTCGACATTTCGACCATGAAAATAAAAATGATATTGAAAATATCAATGTCTTGCTTTTACTAAGTTTGTATTATAGTTGTAAAGATAATCATGAAATTCTTTGGAATTTTATTGGAGTTCTAACGAGGTTAACGATCAAGTTTGATATTTACAAACTGAAAAGTACTCAGTCGCAAGGAATCTTTTGGTCCATATATAACTTGGATAAACTGTTGAGTCTTTTAAACAATAAACCCAGTCAATTACCAGAAGATGTGTTAATTACCATAGAAAAACCCCAAAATGCTTTTGTACGGGATATCATCAAGTATTTCCAATTGGCTAATAAAATCAATGATTTTGGTCTTCGTCAAGGGATAACGGAATCCAAAGGGTCTATAAACACATTATCAACCGAACTTGAAAGTTGGAGAATAAGTATTACCAATTCATCTATCCATGAACTTCAAGAAAACCCGCAACTTATAACATTTACCAATTTCCTTTACTATTATCTTAGTATAGAGATTGATCAATTATCAAGCAGCAAATCCAGTCAGTTTTCGTTACAGTTTATTTCCCAGTATTTTTCTTTGGCTGTTAATGAAAAAGTTAATAAGAAATTAAGTACTAATGGATTGTTTTTTCATAAAGCATTGATTAAGGTTATTAAGTATAATACTTTGAATTTTCAAGGTTTACAGGGACAAGCATTGTCAGGATTAATGGAGTTTAAACCAATTTTTACTTTGTTACTGAATTTGTTGGGGTATTTAAGTAAAGAGGTTGATTTTGGGGGTTTGGAGGTTAAGGTTAAAAGGTTGGGAGAGGTTATAGGAGCTAATGGAGATATAGGGAGGGTTATTGAAGATGTTTTGAGGGGGTGTGAATAAGAAGCAAGAGCGAAGGGGTGTGAATAAGAAGCAAGAGCGAAGGGGTGTGAATAAGAAGCAAGAGCGAAGCGATTGCTTCTGATTTGTAAGTGAATGTATAGTGACGTATAAATATTGTAAGTGAATGTATACTGACGTATAAATATTTTTCAGTTGTTAATTCAAAAATCTTTTTTATGCTCTATTTGTGGATTTCTCCCATTTAATTTTTTTTCTCCCATTTGAAAAATTCTTCAAAACCTTCCCTCAAAACCTCTTCAATTCTTTAAAATTTATTAACCCCCTCCAAATACCCATCCAATAACCACCATAGATTATTCAATCTCCAAAAAAAGCCTATTTCTATCATTTTTATCACGTGATCACCCTCGTCCCTCTATCTCGCTCTCGCACATTCTGGTGGCAACTTCATCAACATGCCTCCAAAAGCTGATTGGGATAAATACGTAGCACCAGAAGACGACGATGAAAACAATGAAAAAATCGTCCCATTAAGTGAAGGCGACATCCAAGTTTTAAAGACTTACGGGGCAGCTCCTTACGCTGATTCGTTAAAACAAGCCGAAAAAGATTTAAAGGAAATTGAAGATAGAATCAAAGAAAGCATTGGGGTCAAAGAAAGTGACACCGGGTTGGCCGTACCTCATCTTTGGGATATAATGGGTGATAAGCAAAGAATGTCTGAAGAACAACCTTTACAAGTGGCAAGATGTACCAAAATTATTGAGGCTAGTAATCCTGACCCTCAACCAGGGTTGCTTCAAAACGCTGATACAAAATCAAAATACGTGATAAATATCAAACAAATCGCCAAGTTTGTGGTTGGGTTGGGAGAACGAGTTTCCCCCACTGATATTGAAGAAGGAATGAGAGTGGGGGTTGATAGACAGAAATATGAGATCCAATTACCTTTGCCCCCCAGAATTGATCCCTCTGTTACGATGATGACAGTTGAAGAAAAACCCGATGTGACGTATAGCGACGTTGGAGGATGTAAAGAACAAATTGAAAAGCTTAGAGAAGTGGTGGAATTACCATTATTGAGTCCTGAAAGATTTGTCAAATTGGGGATTGATCCTCCAAAAGGGATTTTATTGTATGGACCACCAGGAACAGGAAAGACATTATGTGCTAGAGCGGTTGCCAACAGAACGGATGCAACATTCATCAGAGTTATTGGTTCAGAATTGGTCCAGAAATACGTTGGTGAAGGTGCTAGAATGGTTCGAGAATTATTTGAAATGGCTCGGACCAAAAAAGCTTGTATTATTTTTTTCGATGAAATTGATGCTATAGGAGGAGCCAGATTCGATGATGGTGCTGGTGGAGATAATGAAGTTCAAAGAACCATGTTGGAATTAATTACCCAGTTAGATGGGTTTGATGCAAGAGGTAATATTAAAGTTATGTTTGCAACCAATAGACCAAATACCTTAGATCCAGCTTTATTGAGACCTGGAAGAATTGATAGAAAAGTGGAATTTTCCTTACCTGATTTGGAAGGTAGAGCCAATATATTTAGAATTCATTCTAAAACTATGAGTTGTGAAAAGGGTATTAGATGGGAATTAATATCAAGATTATGTCCAAATGCTACAGGAGCAGAATTAAGATCAGTGTGTACAGAAGCTGGTATGTTTGCTATTAGAGCTAGAAGGAAGGTTGCTAATGAAAAGGATTTCTTGAAGGCAGTTGAGAAGGTTATAAAAGGGAACTTGAAATTTAGTTCTACTAGTCAGTATATGCAATATAATTAGTATAGACGAATGAATATTGGTGAATGAATAGTGGTGAATGAATAGTGGTGAATGAATAGTGGTGAATGAGTATTGCAGAATGAATTGCAGAATGTATCATCCTCTTTATATTGCTTATTTATTCTCTATTCTAATCCCACCAACTAACACATCCCATCCCATCAGCCTGACAACTTGCTACTATAGCATATGGTGGAGTTTTATCTTTTTCACTCTCCTTTGGCTTAACATCTATAAATACTTCCTCTTCCACTCTAAATCGAATCTTTTCATTGATGTCAATAAATAACTCCGTTTCTTCATCTGGTTTCCATACCCATGCTTTTTCTAACCCTTTAAATATACAATCTTCAAATAAATAGTTTTTAGGTATGAAAATTTCATTGAAAAAATCCAACTTCACTTTTATACCCTCAACAGTATTCTCGCTAACCACACCTTCTAGAACTTCTCCTATAAAAGGCTTCCATATTATAAGTCTGAAATTTACTTCTACAAACGATGCACCGTCTCCTGGTTTTAATAATCCTTCTTTGATGTTTAATATATCCCATATACTTATAGCGAGACCTATATTAACGATGACTTTATTAGAATATTTCCTATGGATTTCATTCGTGAGTGATTCTTTTATGGGTATGTTAAAGGTGTGAGGAGGAATTCGTATTATATCACTTAATTCTGTTAGAATGAACATTCTATTTCTCTAGAATTTCAATCTTTTTAAATCTTTTTAAATCTATAATTTTTCAGTTTTCAATGAGCTCGCGAAATTTTTCACTATGTTTAAGCCCATAGGTTTAGGATTAACCCCACGGTTATTCATAAAACCTGTTTCACCAATTAATATCCTGTTCATAAGGTTAAGATCATCCAAGGATAACAAATCTATAGAACAAAAAAAATCAACTCCTGTTCATCTGGAATTATCTTCAGATTGGAAATCTATTAAACAATTCATTCCTGGGGAAACTGTTCAAACAAACGAATTAAAAGATAGAATACCGAAATTTCCATTAGGTAAAGAAAATGTTCCTACGTTATTACCCCGTCCTGGTGTTCCTAGAGTTGGAAAAAATCTAAATTTCCGTCAAGTCATAAATATTCTCAAGAACAAAACTGCCCCAGAATTGATCTATGAAAGTGAACCTCATAGACTATACTTTTTAATGTGTTTTTGTTTTGGGATAACGTTGTTAGTGTATTCGGTAGTACTAGGAGAATGGGCATTTTTCCAAGCTAAAAAAGATTATGAAGAAAATACTGAAGAAAAGAATTTGGTTGTACGGAAACGAGAATGGTTTTTATCAGTATTGAAAAATTCCATTTTTTCAATAATTGTTGGTGGAGCTGCTTTTGCCGTATTTTTGTTTCCTACAAGATTAGTAAGAAGAATGAATTATTTACCGGGACCAATTGAACATGTTCAATTCACTACCTATCCTTTATTTCCCGGTAGACCTACCCCAGTAATAACATTACCTTTGAAGAATGTCGCTAGAAAACACAAGGCTAGAGTATGGACTGGAAAAGGATTTTATGGGACCAGTGATAATTCATTATTTTTCTTTGTGTTAAAAGAAACCGATGATAAAGGGAAAACGGTGAAAAACTGGGTAATTGATAGAAAAGGGTTTTTTTGGAGTGATGGAAGAATCTTTGATTTTTTGTTTGGAAAGGAGACTATAGCAGAAGCAGAAGCTGGGGTTCCGTATGATGAACAAATTGGAATTATAAATAGAGAGATGAAAAAGAAGAAGGAGCAATTGAAAAAGGAAAAGGGGAGATTTTATAATTTTAAGTTACTGTATGAAGAGATGAAGAAGGATGTTAAGAAGTTGAGGGGGAGGAAGGAATTACCTAAGGAATAGGATGATAAAGGGGAGATTAAGAGGGTGAGTAGATAGAAATACGGGTGGAGTATTCCTTTGCACATAGAAATACAGAGGGGATAGAATTACTATGTAAAATTACTTTGTACATAGAATCACAGTGTAAATAAAATAAACAATTAAACAATTGATAATAGAATATAAAAAGAAAACACTCTAGAATATACAAACTACTTCGTCTACAGACCCTTTGTATAAATAGAAGTTTTGGGACCCTATAAATAGAATGGCTGCGAAAAATAGATTTTGCAAGAGTTGGATTTTTGGTGGAATATGAAAGCAAATTCGATAAAAAAAGAGATTTATAAAATAACAGTGGTAATTGATTAGTTATATTGTCTAATATAAGTGTTTATTATGAGTATAAAGTTAATAATAAATACAGGGAGTAGCCACTCAAGAATCCCTAACAGGATTCCTAAGGTCGCGCCCCTACCAGCGTCCCCCTACCATTTTATTTGCCAGCTATCCCGCTCGGCAAATTTTCATCCCCTATTTGAAATAGCAAGGGTTGAACATAGACCTTTTCCGGTATACCTTTTTTTATTTCATACAAAGTAATCCTTAATTGGAGTTACTTCAGCCAACAATACAAATATTGACAGAACATAAGATGGCGATTTCAGAATATAACATGAAAAGAAAAATGGAGTTGGAAGATATCACCAATACCAACAAAAAGCTTAAACAACACTATTATAAAAAGAAAACCATGGTAAAGAGTCAAACAAGATCGCCTTCACCTTCTGATACCAGTTCCAATTCATCCCCTAATAAAGAGTATAAATCGGTTAGTTTCCAAAGTCCTTTGTTAACTCCTAGAGAGGAAGAAGATGAATATATGGTCAACACACCAGAGAGTGAACAGGGGGATTTAGATCAAAAGTTTAAAGAGGCTGAAGAAGTTAAAGAAGACAAAGATTTCAACTTGGAAGTAAACCCAGATTATATTGCTCTTACATCTTCTTTAAGATTATTAAATACCAACAAGAATCAAATTGAGAATCAAATTATAGAATTATCAACATTATTAAACTTCTACCAAAACAATTCAAATAACGAAGAAGTTATAAATTTTTTCATTAGATTGATAAATAATGATTTAAACTTACCTAAACAAAATAAGATATTAAAATCACCAATAGTTGATTGGAGTAAGTATAATATGAAGGAGTGTAATTTGAAGACGGAGGAGAAACCGATGTTTAAGACGTTGAATTTGTTTAAGAATTAAAGGTTAAAGGTACCGAGGTACTTTTGACATTTCAACGTTAGCTTGTTAACTTGAATAGAAAGTGTAAATTATTTAAAGATTAAACTTTTAAATTTAGAGATCTTTGATAATTACTCTAAATTTCAGTTAACAGAATGATTGATGATTTCCAATACTTAAGTATTGATGAGGTAATGCTAGTTTGATTTATGTATATAGTGTAAATTAATTCATATAAAATGTTGATTCAGATAAAAGATGTGTATATAAATCTGTTCTACATCTGTTCTATGTCTGTTCTATGTCTGTTCTATGTCTGTTCTATGTCTGTTCTATGTCTGTTCTATGTCTGTTCTATATCCCTTCTATCTGTTCTATGTCTGTTCTATATCCCTTCTATATACCTTCTATATCCTTTCTATATAAATCCCATCTTACTTTATATTAAAACTATTCAATCTAAATAACATCCTTCTTCCCTTCTTTCCTTCTTTTATATCAACTATTCATTCTAAATAACATCCTTCCTCCCTTCTTTCCTTCTTTTATATCAACTATTCATTCTAAATAACATCCTTCTTATCTTTATCTTCATCCTCAGAATCAGTCACCAAAAATGCATCACTATTAACTGGATTACTATTCAATGGCTGCCAATTTCTTTCTTCTTTCCTTTTGGGTAAATCTGGCCCTTGATCATTATCATTCAAGTTAATTCTCTCATTCTGATTAACTCTATCATTTAAATTAACCTTATTATGAAAATCATTATCGATAATTTCTGGATCCTCATCAAATTTATTTTGTTTCCTTTGAAATGATGAACCTCCTAAAGCTCCAAATAATTTGGGATTCTCCCGTTCTTCTTGTGAAATTTTGTTTTGTTGTGGTCCATCGAATTTTTTAGCAAATCCTGATACCCATCCGTTTAAAGTACTACGAGCATCTTCTAACCCTTGAGAAAATGTTTCTTTGATTTGATCAAATTCATCAGGCGAATCCGGATCATCATTGATTTTTCTTCTATCATGTTGACGTTGTTGATCCCTTGAACTTCTTCTTCTTCTTCTCCTTTCTTCAAGTTCGAATTCTTTTTGTAATTGTCTAGCAAGTTTCTCATCGTCGTCAAGTTCTCGTCCACCTGTTTTAGGGGCTCCTTTTGGGGGAACTGGTGGGGCCACAAAAATTGATGGTTGTTCCATAGTAGGGTCAGAAATATACAACAAAGCATTGAAAGAAACATCCATATTACCTTGACTGGCAATTAATACCCCAGTAATTACTCTTTCTTCAATACCTGGGAAAGCATCTTTAAGGTCATTTTTCATGGTTGTTACGGGAGAAACAGGTCTTGGAGGTGCAGGGGGTGCTGGTTCTTCTAAATTTGAGTCTTTGAAGTCTTTGGATTCTTTAGAATCTTCAAAATCTTTATCCTTGGACTCTTTGGTGTCTTTAGACTCAATAGGTTCAGTTTCAAGTTTTTTTTCCTCTTTTTGTTCAGGTGTTTCAATTTTACTTTCAGTCTCTTTACCATCATCACCCAACTCAATTGGTTCAGTAGATGCTACTTTTAATTCGTTTTTAGCCATTTTCAATTGATGTGTATAGGGAGTGAATACTTGCTGGATGGTTTAGAATCCTTAATGACGCGGGTAGTGTGGGGGTAAAAATGGTTAGGTCGAGTGGTAGTAAATTTACTTCCATTCGTGGTAAATCTAGTTCCTGTGGTGGTAGCTTCGCATTTTAAGTCTTCTTTTTCATTTTTTTTTTTCATTACTCTTTAATTAGATAGAGCTTTATATTACTATATTAATATAGAGTGTGGACATAAGAGTGAAAGTGAATAGTTGTTGATTTGAGTTGATTAAGAGTTTAATTGACGTAATTAATGATTGGACAGTTTGGAACTTTTTGAAACTTTTTGATAATATTTATTTGATGTATAATGGTTTTTTACTTCTTGCTCTAAGTTTTCTTGAGATTTTCTTTGAGTTTTCTTTAAATACTCTTTAAATTTCTCTTTAAATATCCTTTGAATTTCTCTTTAGATATTTTTCAAGTTTGTTTTTAAATATTCTTCTATCTTCCTTCCTACTCTTCTCCTACCTCCCCTAAATCTCCTCTTTTCTTGCTTCCTTCACCTTCTTTAATTCCTCCTTTCTTCTTATATAATCCAAATTCTCACATTCTTCCCATGAATGCTTATCATGTCCACAATCAACTGAACTATTGGCACTTTGTCTAATTAAACATGTTTGGTATAATGCAAAATATGCTGCACATCTATCTCTCCATTTTAAAGGAACTTTATATTTTTGTAAATCATCTTCTGAAACTATTCTGTTAGTATTTTTCTATACTTCTAGTACCCTAGATCACTCTAATTAACTTACGAAGTGGTGGAAATTCTGTTACTGTCATTCTCGATGGTTAACCAATCATTTGAATTTTGTTTTCGCTCACTAAAAAGTCAGGAGTTATATGCAGGCACGAAGGGTGAAAAAAGGAAGGGTATAAAAAGAAGAGAAGATAGAGCTTTAAGGTGATGGTTATTTGATATTGTTATATTATGATATTTGTATGATATTTATATCATATTTGATCTCTCATTTGATCTTTTATTTGACCTCTTATTTGACCTCTTATTTGACCTCTCTATTTAATGCTCTAATGTTTAGTTTTTTCTTCCAACCTATACTTTAATGAAAAATATTGACATTTATAAAACTCATCTTTAGTTTTTGAACAGAATGAGGTTCCTTTATCAAGACATTTATAATAGTTAATCAAATGACTAGCACATTGATCTCTGTGTAAAAATGGTACATCATTCTCATCTAAGTCTTTAAGAGACGCTAAAGGTTAGTAGGGGACGAAAGAATAGAACATGGTGTAACATAACATCAGTACAACATAATCAATATGATATAATCAATAATATAACGTTATACCCCATATCCTTATCTTATAATCTACATACGAATCTCTGGAAACTCATAAGCCATATTAGTAGTATTTCAATTGGATGAGAAAAGTGCGAACAAATTGTTTGAAAAAACTGTTCACGTGAAATACGCGTGACAGGTCACGCGTATTTCACGTGCCTTTGTCTGTTTCATATAAATCCTTGTAGAATATTTTATCACCATTTTAAAAATACTTGATCACCACTTGTACCATTAGTGATGTCAACCTATTTTTCATACCCTTTTTCAACTCGTCACCCCCACAGCCCGCCAGGCTTTGGCCCTGCCGGGCCACTCTTTGGCTCTGTCCGGCCCTTCATTGGCTTCGGGCCCTTAGCCCTACCGGGCCAGGCGAGGTAATCTACCAATTTTAAGTTATAGTTTAATTTTAAAAATCATCTTCAATCGTCTAAGTGAAAGTTGCGCCCAAATCTGCCCATTTAGATTTTGTGGCGTCGGCCGAGAGCTCAAAAGAAGATGTTCTTAAAAGTTATAAACTACTTTTGTGGTTATGAAATTTTCACATGATAACATTCTCGGCCCATAATTCTCGTAAACCACTTCAAAACTACGATAAGAGTAGGGCCATGTTAAAGCCGACCGACCGAAGGTCCTAAGTTGATCGCCTAACATAGCAACTATAGTCAGATTAGGCCGCCATGAAAAGTTTCATCTGAGCACAAGGGGTCTGATCATTTTATTTTTTAAACTCTATGGGGGCGTTTTGGCATGTTTACACGGGAACTGCAGCAAGAGGCATTTTAAGCGAGTTCCAAATGATGTTGCAGAATAATAATATTTTTAGCACAAGTTTCAGATTCAAGCAAGGATTGAGATTATGCAGTGAACAATACAAGACTCTCGACAGGTGCATAAACTTACAGGGAGAAGGCATAGAAAGAAGAAATTGCGCTTTTCGCATCATTCGTTTTTGAATTGGTGGTTTTTGCGTGTGGTGAAAGCCACCAGGAAGCGCTTTTCCCACGGAGAAGAGTCAATATTATGGGAAGGGTTTAAATGAAATTAGGTGAAATTTTAACCAGATCCGATTAGTTTTTTCGGTTGTGGTCGGCAGTAAAGTAACCGAGAATAACCCTAAGGTAAAGGGTGCGTGGGGGATATGTAAGGATAGGAGGGTGGGGGAGAAAAGTAGAAAGTGTGCTAGACAAGAAGGAGATAAGTTAGAAAAAAGCAAAAGAATTTATAAAAAACTTACAAAAAATTAGTAAAGACTTCACAAGATAATATAACCAATTACATGTCTTAAAGTCAATACTCAACAAATCCCCCCATGAATTATACTTCGTATAGGCCGAAGCGCATTCAACCTTATCAGATGTTAACCTCATTTGCGTTCATTGTTTATTGCTTTGATAAGGTCGAACAATCTTAGTTTTTGCTGCATCAGGTTTTAAAGTTTGCAGCAAAGCGCATTTCAACAGTCATACGATTTTGAATAAGGTATGGTTTTGGATAGAAACAAGAAGAATTTAGATTAACTTGATTGTATAGATGTATAGATTCGATTCTATAGATTCTATAGATACCATAAACTCCATAACTTCAATAGCAAAACATCCCATTCCCTCCTACCTTTATCTACTGCCGCAGTACAGATGCGGAGAAACGGCAAATGTTTCATTTTTTTCTAGAAGTTAAAAAATTTTTCGACTGCATACCCGAATTACAGGTCAATGTAACATGAATTCTAGCGGGGACCAGATCACATCTTTGATTAGAAGATGAAAACTAAATCTAGGTTTAAAGTATATTGATTTTAATTACACTGTTAAAGGTTTTAACCTTTTCCAAGACTTCCAAATTTTGTTGAGCTTATTTCGTCCCTTTCACTTGTTCATTATCTTCCTCTCCCATCCTTCTCTTTGGACCCTCCCTTCGGCATCCCTCCAGTTTTACCGATGGACATGAAATTATAAAGCGCAAATCAATCCATTCCAAACTTTTACCACATTTTTTAGCCACGCAGACTTTTCCCGATTGGGTAATGGTGTATAATTAATGCATCAGGCTCCTGCAGGTAATCCGAGGTGAGTTATTTTTGTCCAAAAATGATAGGGCGGAACAACGCAAGTATGAAACCTTAAATGCATGGAACATTTGGGAATTTCATAACCTAGGGTATGTATAAATATGGGAAAAGAACCCAAAAGTTGGGATATCAAAATGAGTCAAAGTAAAATTAGATTACCATCGATTAATGAATTAACTAAGAGTTCGAATATCACCTTACCACCTTTAGGAAGAGGTGGGTTAGGATTTGGATTAGGTAATGGATTAAGTTCTGGATCTAGTTCAAGTTCTTTAAATACAACCATGTCGACAAACATGTCTACAAATTCAAACATGTCTGCAAATTCAAACATGTCTGCAAATTCAAACATGTCTGCAAATACAATCATATCCACAAATCCAACTTTACCCACAAACCCAACTTTACCCACAAACCCAACTTCATCCACAAATCCAACCTTATCCCCTCCAACTTCCTCACCACCTTTAACCCATCGTTTAAAACTCCCCCCAACGTCTCCAACCTCGTCAAACTCCAACTACGGTTACAACTACACACATTCTCCTGTTGGAACGCTAGCACCCGGGCAGGTCCCCACCGCTTCATACCCAGTTTCTGGTAGTAATACCCCAGTGATGCTTCCGGGAACCAGAAACTACTACGTGCCTCAATTGGCCCAACCTTACTACCCCATGTACTATAACCAACAAATGACATCCCCCACCCAAAGTTACATGATCCCCGAGGTTATTAATAAACCTGCTAATAAATGTCAACGGTGTGGAACCACGGAAACTCCTGAATGGAGACGAGGTCCTAATGGAGTAAGAACTTTATGTAATGCTTGTGGTTTGTTCCATGCCAAATTGGTGAAGAGAAAGGGAGCAGTATTGGCAGCTCAAGAAGTGTTGAATAATAAAGTTTGTAAGGGGAAGAATGGAAGAAGAATTGCTATTAAAAAACATCTTCTTGAAAATAGTTTAAAGGTGTAGATAATGAATAATAAGTAATGGATTTTTGTGATTGGTGTGTGTTTTTTCTATGGTTTTTTCTATCGTTCTATACTTTTTTTTCTTCTATCCATCTATACTTTCCATCTGCCCTATCCCGCCTAGATCTCGCACATGCTTTGCGCTGGCATTTGCACCCGATCCCTTCAAACTTTATTTCATTTAAACTTTGACTCCTTCGTGTTACATGAAAATTTATCGGCCGAATTACCGCCCAGATCTTCCGGATGGTTCCATCGGAACAAGCACCTTGCTGGGTAAGGATAGCCTGAAAAAGTTTGCCTGAAAAAGTTTGCCTGAAAAAGTTTGCCTGAGATGCAACCGTGGCTAAGATGCAACCCTGCCTAATGCTTGTTAGCTTCTAGAACATCTACTGTTAAACCCGATGGGCCAAGATTGTTTCTACGCCTTTCAAAACATTATCATGAATTCCCAAACTAGGCTTGGCTGTAAGCTGGTCACTGTCTTTGTAAACCCCTGTACGCAATAACACTGATTCCCAGCCAATAAGATTTGCGCCTTCGATGTCACTGGCTGGATTATCTCCCACCATATAAATTTTTTTAAATTTAGAATCTTTAGGAGCTTCACCTAACTTTGGAATAGTGGTGGGATCGAGTAAAACACTATGGCAGTAATCGTATTGAACTTTAAACGGTTTACCAAAAATCATTCGGTCCAAATGAGCGTTGTTAATCTCTTTATACAATCGTTCTATGGTGATGCGAAAAGCTCCTTGGCCAAAACGAGGAAGGGTAAATTCATTGGCCCATAATAAATCGTTATTACTGAAAAAAATAGGTACAGCAGGAGTGGAAGAACTTTCAATTCTTTTAGTACCATAAACTCCATTTTCACTGTTCAAATAATCCATCACTACTTGAATATCAGTAGATAAATCTCGAGGATCATTAAATACTAAAATCGCATCAATGGGTTTATTTTCAAATGGTTTAGCGTAGTTTTCAAATTCTTGGGCACTAAACCGGTGATGGGGGGAAATGGTGGGGTTATCTTTAATTAAATCTATAGGCATGATTACTTCTTTGAACCCATAATCTAAAGCCGCGTACCGAGATTTATCTTGATCTCCTCCCACTACCAAGACTCTATTGAATTGTTGTTGTTGAGCTAGTACTCTCATGGGTGTATGACTCTGAACAATCTGATGGGGTTGAAATTCAAAGTCGATCAATTCTGAAAGGTAATTAATTCTATCTATTTCTTTAACCCCTCCACCATTGGTGAGCATGATAAAGGGGACGTTATGTTGTTTTAGTAAGTTCAAAGCGGGTTTAGCTTGGGGAATGGCTTTTTTGCCTCGAATAAGTACACCATCGATATCAAACACAATTGCCCGGTTAAGGAGTTTTGGGGTTATGGAGAAGTGTCTGATGGAATTGAACATGGACGAGTTGCAAAATGTGCGAAGGTGCGCATGAGGTTTGAGGGCATGCAGCTTGCATGCATTGGTTGCAAAATGGGAGATACTTTGAGGTACTGGAATCTAGTTTATCTTTTAAAGGTAAGTTTGTGTATATTTAGAAGGTTATGGAGAACATTGGGTGTTTAAAGTTTTAATAGTGATAGTTAAAAGTAGAGGATGGTTTGGCGTTGAGTTTAAGATTGGGGAAGAGTACATGGTTGAAAGATTTAATGGTGGAGGGTTTACGGTGGATGGTTTATGTTTCATACTTCTTTTAAATTTTTGATGCTTCAAATACCTGTAATATTTTTTAAAAGTTTTAAATTCTTTTCAAGTACTTTATGAATACTTTTAAATGCTTTCTGATACTTTTTAAATGCTTTTTAAACGCTTTTTAAATGCTTTTATATCGATTTAAAATACTTTCTATTACTTTGTAATTACTTTATACACTTTTTTCATACATCTTAAATACTTTGTACTGCTTTTAATCCTTTATACTGGCTTCAAATAGTTTATGTTACTTTTAGATTTTTTCCAACACTTTATAAACTCTCTAAATCCTTTTTATACACTTTTTACTTTCCAAATACTTATATCTTATAAATTATACACTCAATACCCTAATCCCCCTAAATCAACTCCAACATCACTATATCCCTCTTCTACAGTATACCTACTGCCTCCCTTATTCAATATCCCACATGCATATCCCGTAATCAACAACCCTGGTGGTCTAGATCCTAATTCCTCAATAACCCCTGGTAAATTTTCAAGCGTAGTTCTAATAACCCTTTGATCTGGACATGATGCTCTTTCTACAACTGCTACTGGTAAATCTGCCACCCACCCTTTTTCAATCAAAGCCGGTACAAATTCTGAAATTCTATGTAAGGCCATTAAAAATATCGTGGTTCTGGATTTAACAAATTCAGGTAAATTAGGAAGTGCTCCTCTTCTTCCTGTTCCTGTACAAACCAAAACTTGATCAGAAACATCTCTGTGAGTTACAGGGATTTTAGTCAAAACTGGTGCTGCTAAAGCTGAAGAAATTCCAGGAACAACTTGAGGTACAAATCCATGTTCTTCAAAAAACTTGAATTCTTCTCCTCCTCTACCAAATATATATGGATCCCCTTGTTTCAATCGTACAACGTGTAAACCGTTTTCAAGATTTTCTAATCCTATGGAAAGTAATTCTTCTTGAGCTTTTTCAGCATTTCCAGGAAATTTCCGTGCAATAAATACGTTGGTCTTCTTAGGAATTATATCAAGAACTTGTTTAGGTACTAATTTATCAGCAAGAATAAGATCTGCTGTCATTATAGCATTTATGGCCCCTAAAGTAAGTTGAGATACTGAACCAGGTCCTGAACCAACTAAGGATATTTTCCCTTTAGAAGCACTTTCTTTGGCTATGTTTTCCTCGGTTCTTCTTCTATATTCCTCGGCCAAATCTTCTACATTGATATCACCAAGCTTATTTAACGGAAAATATTCCACTATTTGAGATAACCATCTTAAACGTTTCAATTTCAACTGATCTTTGGTCATATTAAATTCTTTGACTAATTGGTTAAATTTGGCTCCATGTAAACTATCATCTTCACTATCACCAAATTCATGTTCTACTTGATCTTCCCATTTTATTTGTT
This sequence comes from Yamadazyma takamatsuzukensis, assembly GCA_030572035.1. NCBI lineage: Eukaryota > Fungi > Ascomycota > Pichiomycetes > Serinales > Debaryomycetaceae > Yamadazyma > Yamadazyma takamatsuzukensis. The sequence continues at coordinate 12,667 of JAJLZF010000029.1, read as the reverse complement.
CTCGCAATCTACCAATATTATCACAGATCTTATCGATATCTGCTGGAATACTGCTTTGTATTTCTCGCTTAATTTTAGATGCTAGCTTACACCCTTTACCTGAAGTACTGATCCCAAGTTTAAATGAACCTTTTTCGTAGGTGGAAAGCATGCTAAATGTACAATATTCTGGACTGTCTATGGTATTTATAGGTATACGAAGTTTTTTGCATCTTTTGAAAATTTGCAATTTTAGTTTCTCTTGTTGACTAGGAAGGTTGACAAATACTTTATCAACTATTTTATCAACTTCTTCTCTCCCTCGATACAAATCTTCTTCGGAGAATTCCTTTTTGAGGTGAATTAGCCTATCATCAGCTAATAGTATGTCATCGTTACTGATAAGTATGGGGGTGGCTCCAGCTTTGATGATGGTGTTGATTCTGTTGACTATAAGTCCACTAGTACCACCTATGAGTAAGTGAACTTCATCTTTACAATTCCAACTTGTTAAAAGTGACATTAATGGATATAAATGGAATTGAAATGATTTGAAGGTATAATAATTTTTCAGATTAGATAATGTCGCGTGAATTAATGCATGTGATATGCACGTGAGACCCCATTCAGCGAAATGAAGTTCAACTTTGCGATGAGCTGATGTTATGGGTAAACGACAATTAGGACTAGGAAAGGCTAGAAAAGAGAAGAAGCAGAAGGTTTCTACATCAGAAGATCAAGAGGTTGATAACACTAATGAAAGTAAAGACTCTCTCACAGTTGAACTTGGTGAAGAAGTGGGTGCAAATGAATTCGACCAACTAAAAGGACTCTGGAAAACATACCAACAATCTGAAAAAGAGAATGAATTAATGATAAATGGATTAATTCATGAATGTGATAGACTATTAAGAAATAATGATAATGAAAAAGACCCAATTCCCGATTTTTTCCATTCCATATATGCTCTCTCATTAGCAGAATTAGCTATTTATAAACCTGAAGAAGTGGAAGAATTATTTGAATTTGCATCAGAAAGAATTTCAATCGGTTTAGAATCATTTCCTGAATCTGTAAGTATCTTGTTTGCAAAAGCCAAAATTATAATAAGTCAAATTCCATTACAATTTATATCCAAAATGACCGTGGATGCTAAAAAACCAGACATAAAAACGAAATTGGATGAAGCTTTAAAGGCTTATAATGAAGCAGAAAGATTAAGTGACGTTTCTAAAGACTTCTCTCACTTTAATAAGGACAATCTAGATATTTTACAAGCCTTGGATGATTTGTTGGATATAGTAGATAACTTTGGAAAAGAGGAAGAAGATGAAGAACCTGTAGATTTGGAGAATGAGCATCCACTTACAGCTATTAGAAATACTGATGAATATAATCAATGGTGGAGAGATCACTCTATAGTGTTTTTAAGGAATGTTGAGCTTCAAGAGAATCATCTTCAAGAGAAAGAAAAAACTGAAAAGCTGCAAAATGAGTTGCAAAATCTCAAAAACTTGCAAAATCTCAAAAAAGAACTTTGTAAACGTCTAGGACAATCATACCTTCAAGAAGCAGAAGAACCTTCAAACATTTTCACTACTTTAATGTATGATGATACTTTTGAAGGTGATAGTATTAATGGGTTAGATAAAAAAGTTTCTAGAACCATTGCTTTGGATATTTTTAAAATCGCTATAAAGTATCTAGAAGATGCTTGGGATGATGAGAATCCTGATACTTGGGCCACATTAGCAGAATCTTTAATATCTTTGGCGAACTTGTATGAATTAGAAAGTAAAGAACAAGAAGAAACGTATGATAAAGCAGAAAAAATTTTAATTAAAGCTAATAATGTAACTAATGGGAAGTATAAGGATATTTTAGAGAATCTTCAATAAAACACTAAATCTACTAATTTTAACTTTATTATCTAAACATCTATATCGTTACAATTAACTTAGTTTACTCTTATTTGTTTTATTTTTATCTCATTTTTATCATTTTCATACTTTACATTATTCATATTTACCTATACCTTACTGGAAATCGTCCTTTCACTTTCTAACTTCATAGCATTTCTTTCATGAGCATTATCTTTACAATATTGTAATCCAGAACATACATGATCTTCCAACAATCTATGTTTAGCACAAAACTTCCCATTACAGTGATGACAATCTCCAACCATCCTTAAAGGTGCAGAAGTACAGTTTTGAAAAGAACATTTCTTTTTGTTGGATTTCTTTTTGATTTTGGGAATATTATTACTGGAAGTTTGTGGTTTGGAGGTTTCGTTAGTTGTGGCTTCGTTATTCATTAAAATTACAGTTAAATCGGTAGTCGAATCCATACCGAAAGAACTCAAATCCTTATAATAGGGAGTTAATTTCTCCCCCTGGTAAATCAACTTGAACTCTTTGGGCAAGGTAAAGTTATCAGGACATGCTACTTTTGCTGAATTAACCAAATCTTCAACAGTGGAGTTGTCAGGAATGGTAACGGAATATAAATTTTCTGTGGATAATCTGATAGTGACCTTCATATTAGTTGATCTTAAAACGAAACTTGATTATATCAATATTTAAAGGTTATTGATAGTAATATTAAACTTGAAATGAAGTTGGGTTGGACTCTATAACTCTAAAAATGTTAAACCAAACGAAATGAATATGATATATATTCTAAAGAGAATGGTGGCAATAGATAAGAAATCAGGTTCGTTTTAGTCATCGATCGTGTGAGGACCATTTCATGACCTCAGGCGAGTGACGAGCAGAGCAGGAATGACGAGGGCAACGGATGAGGCGAGCAAAGCGAGCCGAGGACGTTGCTAGAGGCAGGGACAATGTTAGACAGACAAAGGATAAAAGAAATAGGCAGACGATAAAAAGAAATAGACAGATAGAAGAAAGCGAAATTTTTAATTCTGTACATTCATGCAAGTTTGCAACCACACGCACAGCTTGCATATTTGCAGCCATTAATGCATTCATTAATAAATATTCATTAACTATATATCCTTGCTTCAATCCACCTTCATTCTATTCCTCATAGCATTATGAATCTTCTCACTAACACTAGGATCAGTATCTTCTTCTTCCTGAGAAAAAATGGGTATATCTGCCAAATTATCAATACTAAAATCAAATAATTGACCTGTTCCTTCATACTCAACCTCTTCTTTAACTTCTCTTTTATCTGGATTGTTATACTTTTCATAAAACTCTTCATAATCTTGGAAAATATCTGGTCCATATTTATCACAAAATTCTGTAACTTGTTGGGCCAAAGATTCTCGAGTTTTTTGGAGGTCTTCAATTTGAATAATTTCTTTCTTATGACTAATTAAAGAATAAAATAACGGTGTTAAAGCTTTATAATAATCCATACCGTTCTCCCCAATCCTTAATGAAGCATAGGTTGTAAGCACTGATAAAAAGTAACACCCAATAAAAATTATAGTTTTGGAAACATTCGATGGTAAGTATCCTTGTTTGACAATTAAGATGGTTCCCAACACTGAGTAAAAGATATATAAAGCGGGAGCCAATAATAAAGCTACCATAACCTTCCAAGTACCTAAAACATCTTTAGCTTGGATTTTAACCACTGAGCCTGCTAATGCTTCCTTTTGTTTCACTTTACTAATTCTAGTAGCTATTAAGAATACCGGTGAAAACATGATTGTTCCCGGTAAACTAAGACCAAAGAATAAAAGTGTTTTACTAAGCTTACTCAAAAACTTGATGAAAGTGCCAAACTTATCCGATACCGAAAGGGACATCACTTGGTGGTCGTGAATTCCCAAAAGTTTCAATTTTTTGTTATACTCTTTAACAAGTTGTTTCATGTTGATAACATCTTCGTTATCTTTGTTTTTCTCGTATCCTTTAATTAGTCTTCTGTTCATTTCCACCACTAATGGTAAAGGTATAGTTTCTCTTTGGCCAGAAGTGAATAATCTTCTAGCAGCCTGTAAAGTGATAAGAGTTTCATAATCATCACAAGTGACTGTTACTTCTTTTAAACTGAGTGTAATAAGTTCCAAAAGCTTATTGACTTCATGACGAGAATCTTTCTTATAGTTTTCTCCGTTTTGTTTTGTGATATTAATAGGTTTCCCAAATTCAATCACCGCCCGAGATCTGAATTTATGAGGATGGAAATAATTCATACCCACTGGAATAACATTTACCACGGTATTAGGATCTTCTGCTTGCAGGGCAGCTCCTAAGGCCATAATAGCCACACCAGGTTTAAGTGGTAAAAGATCGGTTCTGTCGTGTGATCCACCTTCAGGGAATAAACCTAAAACTTTACCGTCATTCAAGAAATCAAATACATTTTGAAATAATTTATTATTATCAATATGGGGAGCTACTTTGAAATTTGTACCGTTTTCAAGTAATTCCAACCTTTGTTTTGTAACTTCTTCATTATCAGGATCTTCTACGGGAGATTTTATTTTCACTTTTGTGTCCGAAAGAATTTCCACAATCTGAAAATTTCCCTTGGAATTAGGTAATCCAATTAATCCACGTTCCTGACAAATTTCAGTGAACTTAGTACCTTCGCCAATTAAGATGTCGTGTTGTTCAGAATCAACGTAAAGCTTTCCTTTGGCTGGTTTCAAAAGATCTTGTGCTCGTTCTACTGGAATAGCACTGGTTAATCTAGACATGAGACCTACGAATCTTCTTCTGTAAGATTTTCCAGCCACCAAAAAAGAAATCCTTCGATTGGAATATTCTTTGACTTTTGAAATCACTACACAAGCATCAAGGAACTGATTGTGATGAGGTGCTATGACAAGAATGATGGGGCCAGATTTGGGGATGTTGAATGAACCTCTGACTCTGATGTCTCTGAAAAAAGTATGAATAATTGATTTAAAAAATGTGACTACAAGATCGTAGATAATGATTAGGAAAAGTTCATGAAGGGTTTTGTAAAAGGACATGGTTGGTAGGGGGTGGTGGAGGAGTCAGGATTGAGATCAGATATTTGATATTGCTGCGCGATTTTGGAGTGAAGCCCTGGACGGAGCGGTGAGGAAGCCCTGGGTGGATGTTTGGGCGGAAGGCCGTAGGGAGTGAGAGACAGTTTTGGTTAGACAAATATGGGCTTTATATATTATGTGGTATTAGGTTTTTATTTTTATGGTTTTATGGTTTGATGGTTTCATAGGGAAAATTATGCTTGAGGGTATTAATGAACAAATCTACTCCTCCCCTGCTGGTACTTCATCTTTTAAAATCTTATTCAATTTCACCTTCAATTCCGTATGCTCGTCTCCCTTTAAAACATCCTTTATAAACCAACATTCACAATCCATTTGTACCATTTGTAATGCCCCTCTCAATACTCCACATAAAACTTGACTATACCATAATTCTTTTCTTAACTTAGAATCTAAAGGTAATTCTACAAATTCCGTCAACGGATTCTCAATTAGGATTAAAGAAAAGCTTTTACCATCTTGTGACCAATTCGCTATGATTGGTTGAATATTTAAAAAGATCTTGAAACCAATTTTCCCAATCACATCAGCAGTTTCTTTGAAAGTTTGACATCTTTGTATACCTGTCTTAGCTAAAAGTTCTTCAATTAATCTGATCCCTATATTATATCCCATTTTATCCAATTGTTCATTTACTTGAACATAATTATTATTATAATCACGACATAGTTGAGATACTAAAGAACCATAGGTTAATGTGAATAATTCAGTATTAATCTTTTCGATATTATTCTTCCAAATATCATCACCTTTGGTAGATTTATCCATGGTTGAATTTCGCGATTTGAGATCTTGAGATTGAGAAGAATTAATGGGAAAGACTTTACAGGTTAAATATTGCAGGTTGGGTTTTAAATGCAGGTTAGCTTTTTTTTCAATTTACAGGTTATATTACGGTTCAATATTTCAAGGTATCAGAGGCTGAAAAGAGTTAGTCGTATAAGATATACAAGTTCTACAGACATCTAGTCCAAGTATGAATCATTTTTAGAACAAAAATTATCTTTACCCATACCTTTTATGTACTCTTATACTTTCCTATGCTGTCTTCTGCTTTTTTATGCTATTCTCTAGAAATGAGTATAAATATCTTACAATATCAATTAACCAATTAACAATATCAGTTGAATTAATACCAATTAACAATATCAGTTGAATTAATACTTACATATATCCACACCTGAACTCCACCCAATTCTTACCCTTCCTTTCAATCACACGCACAAAAAGAAACACGCGAAAAAAGAAAAAACCATCACCAGATAATAGGAGACAAATAAATAATCATCTTTTTTTAAAACCAGCACACTTTTATCATCATTTTCAAGTATCTTTAAATCTTACTGGAAATGGATATTACACATTCATTTAGTTACCCCAAGAATCTAACTGTCATCTCCCAAGATTTCAAACCTCCAACTTTAATAACCAGCAAACCCGATATAATTCCGGGCATACCTGATGGAGTGCTAGCCCCCATTTTCCCCATTTTTGTGTACTGGATTTACTGTTCTATCTTCCATATAATTGATGTGTATCAGTTGGCTGAAGCCTATAGAATTCATCCTAGTGAAGAAGAAGAAGCAAAGAATAAAGCTAAACTTTCAGACGTGTTATATGATGTTGCTTTGCAACATGTGATACAAGTAATTGCTGGAATTGGGTTTTATAAGCTTGAAAAAGCTCCCACCACTGGCTATGAGTTAAGTGATATGTGGAATTTAAAACAACGGTATCCATTTTTACCTAACCAAGTGATTTGGTGGATATATATGTATGGGTTTTCACTCGTAAAAACCGCAGCAGCATTTTTAATCATTGATACCTGGCAATATACCTTGCACAGGGGTATGCATATGAATCGGTACCTTTATGCACGTTTCCATTCTAGGCATCACCGGTTGCAGGTACCTTACGCATTTGGTGCATTGTATAATGATCCTGTAGAAGGGTTTTTATTGGACACTTGTGGATCAGGAATTGCCAGTATGATTACTCGTTTATCACCTAGAGAATCTTTATTTGTGTTTACATTTGCCACCATGAAAACTGTTAATGATCATTGTGGATATCGGTTTCCATATGATCCTTTCCAAGTGATATTCCCTAATAATTCTGTTTACCACGATATTCATCATCAATCCTGGGGTTTCAAGCATAATTTCCTGCAACCATTTTTCACTCTTTGGGATGTATGTCTTGGTACAAAGTACAAGTTTATTGATGAATACAAAGAGTTGCAAAATAAAACCACTTTGAAGAAATATAAGGAATTTTTAAATGAAAAGACAAAGAATAAATACAACAAGTCTAAAAAAGAATAATAATAATAAAAGAAAAATAAAAAAAATTTAACACCTAATATTTTAATACACCCCTAACAGACACTGACCATTGAATTGGTTTAATTTACTGTTTATAGTTTAATGCAATAATGTACTAATGTAATTTTGACGTTTGCGGTTCCGGGCCGATTTCGCAGCCGGGGTTTTATATAAAGCCCTACAACCAGGGGGAAAGGTAAGCTTTTAAAATATTAACTATGGCAACATATTCAGAAACTGATTTCAATTCGTCCCATTATAATGAAGCACGGCCTTCTTATCCCCATGAGTTTTATCAAGCCTTAATGGAGTATCATAAGTCATCTACTGATTTGGCTGTAGATATTGGTTGTGGAACTGGATTTGTAGCATTCAAGCTTCAGGAATTTTTCAAAAATGTTATAGGGACAGATATTTCATCTACCATGATTAATCAATGTAATAATGACCCTAGAACTGATGGTAAGAGTATTCAATTCCTTGTGGGAGCAGCTGAAAAATCTCCCCCACAAATTCGCGAGAATTCTGTAGATTTAGTCACCGGGGCAGAATGTTGCCATTGGGTTGATATTCAAGCGTTTTACAAAGAAACTTGGTCTATTTTGAAACCAGGTGGAACTATGGCGTATTGGTTTTATAAAGAACCCATTTTTATTAATTCTCCAAAAGCCAATGAAGTGTATGATCTTTTTTGTTATGGAGATGAATATATGGGACCTTGCTGGGAACAACCTGGTAAAAACAATTTAAGAAAATTTCTTAAAGATGTAGAAATGCCTTCAAAGCTCTTTGAAGATATTGTTATTAAAGAATATGATCCTTTGGTGAAAAATAGTGTTCCTACAAGTTTACATATAAAAAAGAGTATACATTTGCAGCAATTTCGCGAATACTTAACCAGTTGGAGTGCTTACCATACGTGGAAAAAGAGAAATCCTGATAAGGTTGATATTGTAGATGAATTTATAAAGGGATTACAAGTAGCTCTTGGAGAAGATTTAGAGGAAAAACATGAAATTGAATTTGCAACCATTTATACATTTGCTAGAAAAAAGTGAAAGTGAAAAAAAATTTGCAGCCACCTAGAACTTTTTATCCACGAAAACAAACGAGGCTGTAAAATTTTCTTTGTTCTATTAATCACAAATACATCCTTCAGAGACATTAGCTTCATAAAAAATATATAGTTTATATTCTCATCAACTCTTTTTTATCTCAATCTTTAATATCTGGACTAAACAAAATCTTAATATGTTTATCCTTATGATGTAACAATTCATCAAAACCCCCCTCAATTCCATGTTCTAAACTAATCTTGTTTGTAATCATTAATTTCAATTCATCCACTTTAATGTCTCCCTTTTCTATACTTCTTGTCACTTCTTCAAAATCTTCTTTTACAAAACAAATTGATCCAGTTACAACTTTTTCCTTTAAAGTAGTATCCATAGGAGAATAAGGAATTAATTTCTTAGCCCAAACAGCAACATTGGTAGCAGTGCCTCTAATTCTTAAAGTTTTAACACTAGTATCAAAAGTAGCAGAAACTCCACTACAATCAAAACTATGATTAAAACCATGTTCATCTGGTGACATTTTCTTCAAATCTGCAACACATTGCTCCACAGATTTGTTAGAAGGATCATAAACCTCAACATTCAATTTTTCCGCTAATAATCTTCTGGCTAATGCAGGTTCACTAACCACAATTTTTCCGGCTTTGTGCCCCTTTAACGCAAAAATAGTTGTCAATCCAATAGGACCCCCACCAATGATAAGAGCAGATTCTCCTGGGCGGAATCGAGCAACTTCTACCGCGTGCCACGAGACTGCCAAAGGTTGAATTAATGCGGCAACATCCATAGGGATCTTATCTTCATCGAACTTAATCAATTTATCTTTGGAAGTAACTAAATATTCAGCACATCCACCATCGCCAAATCCTAAACCGGTTAAAGCTAAATGGTCACAAGCATTGTAATGACCATCGATACAAGCACCACAATCGGGCTTGTTCTTTTGGGGAGATTTTTCAAATCTATGTTTATCATTACACGTGCCTGTGACTTCCACTGCTACTTTATCACCGGGTTTAAAATCCGTAACGTTTGCTCCCACTTCAAACACTTCACCACTAACTTCATGGCCCATAATCATTGGCCATTCCTTGTTTGAAATTCTATTGGTTTCCCCAGGTTTGTTGAAAAAAAATGGACCTTGACTATACTCTTTTAAATCGGAACCACAAATACCACAAAAGTGAACTTTAACTTTGACTTCATCCTGATGACTAACTTGGGGTTCGGGATAGTTTGTTTCGTATCTTAAATCGTCCTTTCCATGGTAAACGATGGCTCTCATTATAGCAATTGAGTTGGCAAAAGGCTGCGACTTCGCTGGTAATTTTGGCTGCTTGAAATTACGCGGTTGTGCAGCCCTGGGCGAGATAAGATTTTGCAAGATCAACCGAGGACCAGAGGGGCACTGGCTTAGGAGTAGAAATGATGAAGGTGATAAGGGGAGGTGTTAGTGCTACTAGCCCTGAGTAGGATAAGACACAAAAAAAAAATGCCATTGCTGTGTATTGGAATTTCAGCAAGGCTAAGAAGGGGCTGAGAAGGGGGTAGAGGAGACAAAAAAAAAAAATCCACAAAAAAACTTAGAAAAATAAGTATACAGAACTCATCAATTGTTCCAGAATAATTCAATGCTATAGACTCATTATAATACAAAATCTATTCATCCAGGCGTCCGTTTCGGATCAATTGAAGCCATTCATGCGCCTGGAAGTAAGTTCCGCAGGTTCATGCATGGGCGTTTGCAGCCATGCTGCAATAACGCAATACACACTTTGATAGGCTGATATTGTCTGTAATTACCAGGGTGCCATACTCTCCACCAAGGTGTCTTAATGTGGGTTTAATTGAATCTAGAAATTTAACTTTGAACAATGCCCAACGGTTGGAACAATAGTTTTGCTCTTACTGCTCGCCTAGAACTAGTCCAATTTCGGATCAATTAATTAGGTTTACTAGCCCCAGATGTTGCTGTATCTGGAAGGTTAATTGCTTTTGTGTTGCAAATACTAAAAGATATAAATTGAGGTCAAATTGGAGGTATAAATTTATAGAAAGTTATAGATTAAAAAGTTAGATAAAAAAATAAATATAGAATGAAATTTGGTATTTTAGTTACATGTTTAGCCGTCGCTGATGCTGCTGCAATCGGATCAATTAGACAATATTTGGAAAGTAGAGGTATTTCTATTGGTGGAGAATTGCCTTCTCATCTTGCTGAGAGACATCCTGTGGAAGAATCAAAGAGAAGTTTTAACTTGACAGAGATTTTTGGAAAGCGAGACGTTGAAAATCTTGAAAGAACAAATTTGACTGAACTTTTTGGTAAAAGAGAATTTAATCTGACAGGTAACCTGAAAGATTCTATTAAGGGAAATCTGACTGTAAAAGCAAATAACCTGACTCTCACTAAAAGAGCAGCTAATGATACTGATAGTAGTATTAAAAAACGGTTTTCGCAGCCAGAAGCTCTTAAAAGAGCTCAGTTAAATTATTAGTTTTCTCTATTGATTAGAGTTTGTTTTAATATATGTTTTGTGTGTAAATATTATGAATACGTGAATTTTGTGAGTTTTGTAAATTTTATGCAAATTTTAGTCAATATTGTATATTTGCAGTCTCTGCATCCTTCTGTGCCTTTTGCATGCACCGTTTTTTGTGTGCACTTCAGGGTACCAAACCGGTATTGTTTCTTGAAATTAACAAATAGGCAATTTTTAACAAAGACATCGTTTGACATTGATGAGGCTTTTTGAGTGGTTGTCCTAAAAAGGATGAAAGAGTGATTTTTTGGAATTGATGGTTTTTCAGTTGTACTTTTTTCAGTTTTAGTTTTTCCGTGGTTTTCTAGATTCTTTTAGAAACTTTTCAAATTCTTTTCTGTGTGTTATTTGTTTTTCATTTCGTTTTGTTTTTCCATTGCTTTTGGGCTTCTAGACTTCAAGTTCCACCTTGAGATTATTCCTTCTATAATCTGTGGTTTGCGCGTATCGGTTATCTGAATTATGCGCCTTCTTGCAACTCAATTCTGGACCTGAAAATTTTGAAAACTTGCTGAATGTAAAACTAACCATGTGGAATAAGTTATACTAAACACTTTATTTCAACAAATTATGTGAAAAATGAACAATTTATACTTTCAACCATCGTGTCTTGTGGCAGTGTTGCCCTTGTGTTCCTTCAACGCGAATATTTCTTTCTTACACTGTACCTTCTTCAGTCCTGCAATAACTGGCCACTTAACCATTTATTTCATTCAGGTTAGTTAATGTCTTGCAGATACACAATAACCCTTAACAATAGGTCGGATTTGAATTAACCGTTGAAGTCGTTATGTACCCTTAATAAAATGACTGCGAAATTTTCCAAACATTTCCAATGCCGTACCCAAGTAAAACTGTACCTTTTTATCTATCAATTATTTATGTCAGTATATAAATTAAGATTGTATTCTTTGTTTTTGTAATTTATTCTTTATACAATTACAGTTGATTTTTACACAATGAGGTTTTCAATCATTTTATTCACATTCATTGCTAGCACTATCACCTCTCCAGTCACAGATGTAAAGTTTAAAGAAGCAGTTACAAAAAGAAATGTTTATTATCATTTAGACAGAATTTTTGACGAGTTACCAAAGTTAGTTAAAGAAGAAATTTTGAGTGAGCCAGAAAGTGAAGAAACTTTGTCCAGGAGATATTGGTTCCACGATCATAGGGGTCAACATAATGGTTCCAACTCTACCAATGAAACATGGCCAGATCACAACTGGTCATTGGAGCCTAATCCTGGAAATCCTAATTTGAATGAACCTGCTGGTCCAGGAAATGGAAAACCAGGAAGAAAAGTTAAAAGATCGGCAGCGAAAAGCTCTTTGGATGAAGTTGACTACACTTTGGAAGAATTTAACAGAGTTGTTAAATCAATTGGGAACGTAGAAAGGAATGAAGTACATGAGAATGTTGAAGGAGTTAAAAATGTTGTTCAAAGAGTTAAAAATGTTGAAGTTCAAAAGATGAATCCAAAATTTTCAAATCTTTTAACTGGACACCAGCAACAAATAACAAAATATGTAAATATGTTTCAAGATTCAACATATTTAAATGAATCTAATAAAGAAAAAGTTAAAACAAAAATGGATGCTTTCGTTAGAGAGCTTGAAACTACTGTTGATAATATAATTGGTCAGGTCAAAATTAATAAGAATGAGAAATTATTGGAGATGTTGAATGAAGCCTTGGGTGGGTTTAGGGTTACAATTAGTAATC
>JAJLZF010000028.1:0-137612 GCA_030572035.1 Yamadazyma takamatsuzukensis | reverse complement strand
AACTGATAATATGAAGAAGAATATGAAAAAAGATATGGAGTATAAGCCTGCCAAAAAAATTAACGTCACTCAATTCAAATAATAGGAAACATGGAAACACTTGAACATTCAAATCTTGGAAACATTAGGAAACACTTATATTATAAAATCATAAAAACAAAAAAAAAATAAAAAACAAAAAAACAAAAAAAAAAACTCTAACAAAAAACAAAAAAACAAAAAAAAAACTAAACTATAAAACTTATAAAACAAAAAACAAAAAAACAAAAAAAAACTAAACTATAAAACTTATAAAACAAAAAACAAATAAAAAAACTAAAACAAAAAAAAAGTTATAAGATAAAAAACTTGAAACAAAAAACTTACAACAAAAAAAAAACTTAAAATAAAAAACTTATAACAAAAACTTATAACAAAAAATTAAAATAATTATATAACAAATAACTTATAAGTGAAAAAACTTATAACATAAAATTATAGAGTATATTTGAAACAAAAAAAAAAAAAAGGTTATAGCAAAAAGCTATAACAATAAATGAAGAAAAAAACTTCATTGCACCAAACTTTGAAGGTTTGGTAAGGCCATGGCCTAATATAGTCAACATCATCTTTAAATAGACCTTTACCTCTAATATATGATTCCACCTCTATCTCTAATACTTCTCTATAGCCTCTTGATAACAAATACTAACTATTAGGATATTAACTAACACTACTTTCCCCCCACTACGCACCCCCACCACTCTACCTACCACTCTAATCACTACCCACCTCTAATCACTACCCACCTCTAACCTCTTTCCTTTTATATTCTTCCCTTTATATTCTTCCCTTTATATTTTTCCCTGTATATTTTTCCCTTTATATTCTTCCCTTCTCTACCTCTACTCTCATACTCTATAACAATCTCTCAGCCGCTTCCTTCATCCCCTATCCATCTCTTCTCTAACACTTTCCCCCCTACATACCCATATCCACCGCATTTGTTTGTCCAATCCTGAAACCCAAGAATTATATTTGATGCCACTCAATTATTACCCCATTCTGGTTTGCAGCTAAAAGGAAATGAGAAATGGTTTGCAACTAAATCTGAGTTGGAAAAAAAAGACGCAAACACATTTCCTAATTGGTGGCTTCCACAACCTCCGAACTTTGCTGTTGCCTCGTATAATATGTACATCTTGACTTATCTATAAACTTGGAACAAAAGCAAGCCTTGTAAGAGAGCACGTGTGGAATTCAACTTCCAGCCCATCTTTTTTGACGAACTATCATTAAGGCGACATGTTGACCGCTCAGAACCTTCAAGGCAAAGCCAAGTATTACCTTAAACAATAAACAGTGCCCAGTTTACCCCCTAACAGTGGTTATGTGTCTACTCTTCCAACTATAAGAGGCCAACTTTGGTCGTGCGCTCACCGGTCATCGCACCACGTTTTGGGCCGGAGAGGCTGTCTCACTAATTGTGGTATATCATAAATAACCTGTGGATTTAAGACACTCTTTTTTGTTCTTGATATTTTCACTATCAAGCTTCAATTTAGTTAATGGTACTGAGATATGTCTACCACTTCCACTTCAACCCAGACTACTCCTAAGTTATCGCCCAACTTCAATATACCGAGAGGTAATGGAAGTGCTAACTTGCGAGTAAAAAAATCACCCAAATCCCCTACATCCCCCATGTCCGTTTGTGAAACCAGCGGAGACATACACGAGATGAACGACCAAAATTTTGAGTCTTCTTATAGATCAAACAAGCATAGTAATAGAAGTCCTAGCAATACTGTCCAACTTCAAGAGTATCAGCGCAATCAAAAAAGTAGGCATTCTCAACAAAGAAAGTATTCATTACCGGTTAATGGATCTTTAAGTATGAACAAAGAAGTTTCAAATAGAAGTCACAGTAACCTGAATAGTCCGGTGAATAATGTTGACCCCTTTCTTGAAAAATATATCAAAAACAAATCCCCCATACAAATAAATCGAAAATTCTCCAACGATCTATATTCCAAATATTTACTAAACAACTTGAATAATCAAAAATTAAATGAGTTCAACAATAAAAACGTACGGGTTTACAAAAGGAAAAGTTTAACCAAACCAAGTTTATTAGTTAAAAATGATAAAAAGGATATTAAACCCATAACTCCCGATGTTAGCCAACAGTATAATTATATCAAAACCACCGACCTTAAGATCAAAGAGCCTATAATTTCCAAGAAAGAACTTGTAAAGTGTTTACCTAAAGATTTTGTTTCTTGTGAATTGTCAGATTTATTAGTTCTTGTTTCAAGAATGCTAGATAATTTGATTGGTCTTAATGATAAATTAGTCCCCAGTTCAATCTCCAACCCTACAAAAGGTGCGGCAAATAGTCCCAACCATAAAAATATTTTAACAAGATACCACTCAAGAATTCCTCCAAACATCTCCACATATAGCTACTTGTCTAGATTGTCGAAGTTTAATAACTTTACCAATGCTACTTTATTAACTACCATTTACTATATTGATTTGTTATCCTATAATTTCCAACCATTCTTCACTTTGAATTCCTGGACTGTTCACCGTTTCCTTCTTGTGGCTACAATGTTAAGTCAAAAGTCTATGGAAGATTATTTTTTCACCAACGACCATTACGCCAAAGTGGGAGGGGTTGATTTAACAGAATTGAACTGTTTAGAATTAGATTTTTTAACCAGAGTAAAATGGAGATGCGTACCTGCAAAGCAATTGGAAACAGGAAAAACGAGTATAAAATATTCCAAAGAAGTGTTGGATTTATACTACAAGCAATTAATTGAATTAATGGGTAAGAATGCCAAGCACAATGATTACATCTACACCTTAGATAGCCATACTTCTGAAAGAGTATCAGATGATATGGACGAAGATTATGATGAAGATGACGAAGAATATGAAGACGGAAATACGGCCACTAATGATTATGATAAATACAATGAACCCCAATTTACTAAAAATTCATACTTCCCGGATAAGTCCAATTATGACAGTCAGGGATATAATATTGCAGGATCTTCGCCGCATTTGAAAAGAAGGTTTCCTGATATGTAATGTAAATAGTTAAGTAATTAAGAGTATTAAGAAACTTATACGAGTCTCTTCGTAAAACCCACGGGAAGAATTATTATACCATGCAAAGACCTATCATGACATGAGCTATCCTACCTAAATGAACGATAACGGTTTCAATTGTTCATTCCTGTCAATCTGAATAAAAAATATTATGATCCGAGGCTGACGCAATTGGTTTTGTATCACAGGGATGTGCGCTTATGTCATCTAGTTAAAGTTTGGGCAGCCCCAGCATTTATATATTAGCCCAATTTGCTGCTGATGTTCAACAATTATCATGGAAAACTCAGAGGAGGACCTTAGAAGAGTATCGTCTTACTTTACTCAAGGCTCGGAGGTTGATCAAAAAGATGATTATATGACTTCTTTTTTGAAAAATTTCAATGAATTAACTGCAAAAAAAGGTATCAAAACCAGAGATTCTGGTATCGGCTTTAAGAACGTTACCGTTAAAGGTAAAAACAATACCTTTGAGTACTATCCTACCATGGCCCAAATCTTGAATCTCCCTGGTTCCATTTACAATGGTATCAAGAACAGAGGTAAGGAAATTGCAGATAAGGTTATCTTAGATGATTTCCATGGCTTAGCCAAATCTGGGGAGATGGTACTTGTTTTAGGAAGACCGGGGGCCGGATGTACGTCTTTGTTAAAAACTTTGGCCGGTGTAGATTTGAACTGGTTTACCAATGTAAGTGGAGATGTCCGGTACGATGGTATTCCCCAGAAGGATTTTATGGACCATTTTAGAGGTGACTTGATTTACAACCCGGAATTAGATACTCACTATCAACATTTAACGGTTAGACAAACGTTAGATTTTGCAATTGGATGTAATACTGCTTCGGCAGGTGTTACTGAAGATAAAAAGAAGTATATTGAAACCTTTAGATCTATGTTAACCACTGCCCTTAATATCACACATACTCTTGATACCAAGGTTGGTAATGATTATGTAAGAGGTGTTTCTGGTGGAGAAAGAAAAAGAGTTTCCATCGCTGAAGCTATTGCTTGTAAAGGGTCCATTTATTTCTGGGACAATGCTACAAGAGGTTTAGATGCTTCAACGGCTCTTGAATATGCTCATATTTTACGAGCCATGTCAGATCAGTTAGACAAGACCAATTTTGTGGCTATTTACCAAGCTTCCCAAAATATTTATAATTTATTTGATAAAGTCACTGTTATCTACGAAGGCTGTCAAATTTACTTTGGTCCTATTGCTAATGCCAAAGCTTATTTTGAAGAAATGGGTTATGAATGTCCCCCACGTCAACCTACTGCTGAATTTTTAACTGCTGTTACTGATCCCAACGGTAGATTTGTTAGGAAAGGTTTTGAAAAGAGTGTTCCCAGAACCAAGGAAGAATTCAAATGTTACTGGGTGAACTCTGACGATTATAAAATGTTAATTGGTGAAATTGACCATTATTTTGATGTTAGTGATAAAGATGTTAATTTTAAAGATTTCAAAGAATCCAAATCTCAAGAAACTTCCAATTTTAACAGATCCAATTCTAGGTATGTGATTAGTTTACCTGAACAAATTAAATTATGTACTATAAGAGGATTTCAGAACTTTATCAATGACAGACATTATGCTGTCAGTCAAGTTATTGCTGCTTTGTTTCAAGGGTTAATTGTTGGGTCGATTTTCTACAAGATTCCTCCTAATACTGAAGGGCTTTTTTCAAGAGGAGCAGTTGTTTTCACCCTTGTGTTGTTCATCGTACTTTTAGCTTTAGGGGAAATAACTGGAAATTTTGATCAAAGACCAATTTTAAAAAAACAGAGCAATTATTCCATGTACCATCCGGCGGCCCATGCCTTTTCATATCAAATTACTACTTTCCCTTCAATCTGTTTAAGAACATTTTTACTTACCATTCCAATATTCTTTATGACGGATTTGAAGAGCACAGCAGGAAACTTTTTCATTATAATTTTATTTACAATATTGTTGGGGGTTGTTTATTCCGCTTTGTTTCAGTTGATTGCTAACATTAATAAGGTTGTTTCTGCGGCTATTGCCTTAGGGGGTACTGTCTTTTTCATCTGTTTTGTGTACACATCATTTTTCATCCAAAAACCTTCTATGCATCCTTGGTTCGAGTGGTTCACATATATCAATCCCATGTTGTATGCTTTTGAAGCTATCATTTCCGCCCAGCTTCACGGTGTTGAGTATGAGTGTGTTGGTTCTTCACTTGTACCAAGTGGTCCTGGTTATACTAGCTTGCAGTCAGGTATGTCTGCGTGTGCCCAGCTTGGAGCTCGACCTGGAGAAACTAGTGTGCAGGGTGATGCATTTCTTGATGTGGCCTACCAATATAGTTATTCTCATACTTGGAGGAATCTTGGAATCTTGTTGGCATTTGCTGTATTTTTTAACTTCCTTAATTGTCTTGCTGTTGAAAAGCTCAACCCTGTTACAATTATGGGTGACAGACTATTGTTTTTAGTTGGAAGAGTTCCTGAGGATTTCAATATTCCTGTAACTAACAAAAATGAAGATGAGGAGACTAAAATCAGTTCTCAGTCAAGTACTGATCAAGACCATCCCCATGATCTTGAAGAAACAAAAGAGCAAGTTTTTCAAGAACTCGAAACGAAAGATTTGTTTTCCTGGAAAAATGTCACTTATGATATTCAAGTTGGTAGTGAAAAAAGAAGATTGTTAAATGCAGTGAGTGGTTTCTGTGTTCCTGGGACTTTAACAGCCTTAATGGGAGAATCTGGTGCTGGTAAAACTACACTTTTAAATGTGTTGGCACAAAGAGTAGATATTGGTGTTATTGGTGGCGATATGCTTGTTAATGGAAAAGAATTAGGCAGTTCCTTTAGCAAAAGAACGGGTTATGTGCAACAACAAGATATTCATTTGCAGCAAATGACAGTTCGCGAATCTTTAATTTTTGCAGCCAAATTGAGACGGCCGCAAAGTGTCAGCAATGAAGAGAAAATTGACTATGTTGACAAGATCATTGATATTTTGCACATGCATCAATATAAGCATGCTATTGTTGGAGAGTCTGGTTATGGTTTGAGTGTTGAACAACGAAAAAAACTATCCATTGGGGTTGAATTGGTTTCCAAACCTTCATTATTGCTTTTTTTGGATGAACCAACTTCTGGTTTAGATAGTCAAAGTTCTTGGGCTATTATTAAACTCTTGAGAGAATTATCGAAGGCTGGTCAATCTATATTGTGTACTATTCATCAGCCAAGTGCTATTTTGTTTGAACAGTTTGATAGATTATTACTATTAAAAAAGGGTGGTCAAACCACTTATTTTGGTGATATTGGTCCAAACTCCAGACACATGCTTGACTATTTTGAATTCAATGGTGCCAGGAAATGTGAAGATCATGAAAATCCTGCTGAATATATTTTGGACGTTATTGGAGCTGGAAGTTCCAACGTAGATATTGAGGATTGGTTTCAAATTTGGAGCAACTCCCAAGCAAAGAAAGACAGTGATAACCAACATGAAGAACTTCTTGAAAAGTATGGAACCAGAGAAAACAAAGATCAAGAGAATCTTTCTGTCTCTTTTTTTCATCAGTTTACGGTTTTCATCCATCGACTTTATATTACTTATTGGAGAGATGTTCCATATATTATGGGATTGTTTTCATTGCATTTCATTTGTGGTTTGTTAGTTGGTTTCACTTTCTGGGATTTGAAAAGTTCAATGACTGGTGTTCAGAATGGTTTACGGTGTGGGTTATTGTTGATTGTGGTTGATATTCCAGCTTTTACTCATATCCAAGAAAAGGCATTGTTTTCAAGACAAATATTTGAAGCCAGAGAAAAATTATCACGGACCTATCATTGGTCAGTTATGATTGTTTGTCAGTTCTTGGTGGAAATTACAGTTTTGTTTGTTCTTGCCCTGATTTACATTGTCTGTGCTTATTTCCCAGTTATCCATGACTTTTCTTCAGAACAAGCTGGACTCGCATATATTACCATGGCTATATTTTCCACCATATTCCTGGTAAGTTTTGCCAATATGATTGGATACTTGAGTCATGATATCCAAACTGCAACAGTGATAACTAGTTTGTTTGTTAGTATCATGTTTCAAGCCACTGAAACAGTTCAAGCTTCAAACCTTACACCTGGTATTTGGAGGTTTATTTATAAACTTAACCCATTTACATATTTTATTCAAAACTTTGTTGCATCCTTGATTCATGGTAAAAAGGTGAGGTGTGCTGAGCTTGAGTTGGCTGTGTTTTCTCCTAGAGCAGGTGAAACTTGTGGTGAGTATATGCAAACATATATGCAACGGTTTGGTGGTTATTTAGTTGATGAACTGGCTACAGATAGTTGTAAGTTTTGTCAAATTGCTACGGGTGATGAGTTTATGGCAAGTAGGGGTATTAAATGGGTATACAGATGGAGAAATTTGGGTTTCTTTGGTATATATACCGTTTTCAACTTGGGGTTCTTACTTTTATTGTATGGGTTATATAGAGCCAGTTCAAGATCTTTCACCAAGTTGAAATTTTGGAAGTAAAAATAAATAATGTAAATACAAATTAATATAAATATGAATAGAAAAAGTACTAATACAAACACAAATACAAATACACACAACACTTAACCTCTAATATGTATTCAAAAATCTAAACTAAACACATCCTACAAAACAATATGGAAAAAAAGTAGATATTCATAACTGTCATTAAAATAATATCTAATAAGGTTTGATTAAATCAAACGAGCAACAAAGAGATTTATCGACATTCATAACGGCACCATAGTTATTAAACTCACCACAATAATTTGGAGCCAGGAAAATAGTCACCAACTTTCTCTTACTAAAAAATTCGTATCCATCTTCTACCACCATATGGCCTCTAACAATTAAATCAAAATTAAATGTCGAACAGAAATGTTCCACATGTTTCTTTCCAAAACAGTAAGAAACACCTCGATCATTCTTGGGCCAATGATTTAAAGAAAATGTTTTAACCAGAGAATCAGGATCTGACCATAATAAATCGGCCAATAATCCTTTATCAGGGACATCAGTGGGTCTTTTAATATTTTCAATTTGCTTCATATCACGCAAATCTGGAGACAATCCACCATGGATACAGAAAATCTTATCATTAATAGTAGCAGCAATAGGTAATGTATTAAAAACATCAACAAAAGCTTTCCACATTTTATGGTTTCCGGTCAAACTTGGTAGTCTTCTTTTACATTCATCATAAAACCCATAGATTTTAGTAATGTTGGCCGATTCATGGTTTCCTCTTAACATAAAAAAGTTCTCTGGATATTTTATCTTGTAGCATAACAACAATAAAATAGTTTCCAATGATTTATGACCCCTGTCTACATAGTCACCTAAAAACAAGTAATTAGTGTAGGGAGGGTATCCACAAATATTGAAAATACGGATTAAATCCAGGAACTGTCCATGCAAATCACCAACTACTTTTACTGGTGGTGACAATCTTAACAATGAAGGCTGTTCCAAAAAGATGGCCCTTGATTTGGTAAGTACAAACTTTACCTCATCATTGGAGAAAGGAAACTTATCTTTCAATTTTCTTGACTTCTGCTTACTTTTCAACTCCCCAATAGAAATTAATTTTTCAATCATCCCATCGATATCAACAGGAAACTTCTTTTGGTTAGAAGCTTTAAAAGGAGGAGAAGAAGAAGCAGAACTTGACAAAGAAACCTCAGAAAGTTTTTTCCCGATAGAATCTATGTTTAAAACCTTTTTAGCAATTCTAGGCTCAGGACTGGATTCTAAAGAATTTTCTCTGATGGGGTCTAAATTAGGATCAGATTCAAAATCATGGGATAGAACATTTCTTTTGGGGGAAGTGGAAACGGAACCAAGTGACAGGAGCAGTTCATTATCTTTGTTTTCAACACTGGTAAAAACTGGTGACATGTCACTTTCTAATGAAGACCCGTAGCCGTTCCCGTTAAAACTGTTTCCATTGTAACTATTTCCATGGGTATATTCATTGGCAAAATTTGAAAAAGAAGAACCTTGGTATTTGGATAAAACATCGGCCATACTCATATCAATTTCTAAATCTAACAGTAAATCTTTTTTGCTCTTTGATATCTTTCGATTATCAGAATTATTATTACGTTCTATCTTGATAGCAGAACTCTTATTAAATTGAGATAGCGCAGAGCTACGCTCATCGGGATCTAAATCACCACTAGAAGTGGCAGATTCTAATGAGGTACTTGAGGTATTCGGTAGGGGATCATTTTTGGACGGGCTACTTCCCATATTATGTTCACAAACTAAGGTTTTTAAAAAAAGGACTTCTCTGTTCTGGGTAACTATTCTGGGTTATTTCTTGGAAGAAAAAAATACTCAAATATTCTAAGATGCAAACAACTAAATATTAGGGGTGATCTTACTTATTGAGGGTTTGCTTGCTGCTTTCTGTTATCTTTACCGAAGAAAAATTTGATATTACAAATGATGGTTGGCTAATTTCATTTTTTCTCGTTCCGCATTTCTTATGATACTGCCACACTTTTGATTTCCTAATTGGGCAAGAAGTCACGAACCAGTCTTCCATACATAAAATTGGTTCGCGGTACTCAGGTAGATTTTTATGCTAAATAAAATTTATGCTACTTAGAAGGTTCTTGAACACTATGAGTAAAAACATTGGGCTAGGAGCAGTTAAGGAAATTAAGTCGGCCGGATGTCTTATTATTGGAGATGAGGTCCTTAATGGAAAGATTTTAGACACCAATTCTCATTTTTTTGCCAAATTCTGTTTCAATACCTTATCTATACCTGTCAAAAAGACCATAGTTTGTGGTGATGATAAAGATGATATTATCAATAGTGTTAAGGATTTAATAGAGAAAGACAACTGTGACTTTATAATAACAAGTGGAGGAATTGGACCCACTCATGATGACATAACGTATGAATCCTTAGCCGAAGCTTTCAATTTACCTTGTGAGCTAGATCAAGAAACTGCTACAAGAATGAAAAAAATAAGAAGTGAATATTTAGAAACCTTAGATGATAGGAAAAGAGATGCTTTTTTTAAAATGGCCACTTTTCCGGTTACAACATCGTCAGTTCCAGTGGCCAAAATATTTATTGATGAATCTTTATGGGTTCCAATAGTAGGAATAGACCACACAGTTTACATATTACCGGGTGTTCCACAATTATTCAAAAAACTATTAGTTGGTTTAGAACCTCATATTAAACCTCGTATTGGAACCCATAAGCTTACAAGGCGGTTTGTTAAAACCTTAACCAAAGAAAGTGAATTAGCACCGTTTTTGACTGATTTACAAGCCAAATGTGATAAGCAGTTCGGGAAGTTGGCAGTGAAACTTGGAAGTTATCCTCATTTTTCTTGGGGAGTTAATACTATTAGTATAATAGGAAATGAAGATGTTGAAGTGGAAGAATTGGATAAGATTGTTAGGGAGGTTATAGAAAATATTGTTGGTACGGAAATAGGAATTGAAGAAGAAGAAAAAATGACTACTAAAAGTCCAGAGTAAGAAATAGTTTATAAATATTTATATATACTTAAATACTGGTTAAATTAAATATGTAAATTAAATACTAAGTAAATTAAATACTTAATTTAGTGTCAATTAATGAGGTCAATTCTTCAACAGCCTTATTGATACCCTCTGGTTTATCTCCCATACCTTGTACTGTATTACCCTTACCACCAGCTTTTCCTCCAATATGAGAAGAAACTGCAGCTCCTAACTCAGTAACACTTACTCCCTTTGATATAGCCACATCGGAAATGTAACATCCATGTGCAACCTTATCACCATTACCTGTAATCAAATAAATGGATTTATCCTTGTGTTGCTTTTTAATCAAATTAATAGCTTCAGTAATGGCTTTAGCGTTAGCACTAATTTCAACATGAGAAACAAGATATTCTTTAGCCTTTTCATCTTTTAACCAATTGTTCACAACTTCCAATACTTTTTTGGATTCTTCCTTTTGAATGTTTTTCAAATGATCTTTGATAGATTTATCCAAATCGTTGAATTTACTGGTTAACTTTTGTTTTTCAACAACAGAAATTGATAACTTCTTTAATGTTAAACCCAATTCTTTAGCTTTGGTTTCTTTTTCAGGTCCAAAAGGTAAGGAATTAGCTTGATGCAAACTTTTTTCAAAGTCATGAGCAATTTGTTGAACTCTATGAGCTTCGGAACCAGTAACAGCAACAATTCTTCTGATTCCTTTAGCAATACCTGATTCTTCAATTATAACCAAATCCTTGATTTCTCCAGTTTTGGCAACATGGGTACCACCACAGAACTCAATGGAATATTTTCTACATTCTTCATTACTTGGGTCGTTCAATAAATCTTCAACAGATCTACCAATGGAAACCACTCTCACTGGATCAGGGTAGGTTTCTCCAAAAACGGCTCTTAAACCATTAATCTTCTTTGCTTCAGCCAAAGAAACGTCTTTGGAAAACACTTGTTGGTTAGCTTTAATATACTCATTAGATAATTCTTCAACCTTAAGAGTTTCTTCGGGCTTTAAAGCTTGTTTGTGACTGAAATCAAATCTCAATTTTTCCGGAGCAACCAAAGACCCCTTTTGGTCAACAGTATCACCCAATACTTCTCTTAAAGCATAGTTTAAAACATGAGTACCGGTATGGTTATTTCTAATAGGCCATCTTCTTAATTCATCATAATTAGCAATGACTTCATCACTAATCAGTAAACTACCTTCAACTAAGTTACCAGTGTGTAAAACGTATCCACCATACAATTGAACATTATCAACATTGAATTCGGTTTGTCCATCAATGACAAGTTTACCAGTATCATATTCTTGACCACCTTGTTCGGCGTAGAATGGAGTTTTATCCAACACTATACCGTACTGGGTTTCAATGTTATCAATTTTGTTCACGAACTTAGATCCATCATAAATGGCAACAATTTTGGATTTAATGTTTTCTAACCCATATTTGAAAGAATCATTGGTTTTAGGAACACTGTCCATGGAATCCAATTCAGAAAGAGAATGAACATCCAATTTAACCAAGTTAGCCTTGGCCTTACTATTGTTTCCTTTAGATGCTTCTCTGGACTCTTCTTTGGCATTTTCAAATCCAGCTTCATCAATACTTAAACCAGCTTCTTCAGCCATCAATCTAGTCAAATCAGCAGGGAATCCATAAGTATCATATAATCTCCAAACATCCTTACCACTTAAAGTTTGTTCTGGAGTTTTTGAAGCAATTATGGCATATTGCTCAAACAATTTTTCACCTCTATCTAAAGTCTTAGCAAAACTAACTTCTTCTTCACGTAAGATTTCGATCAAATCATCAGATCTTTTAGCAATTTCAGGGAAAATTTCCTTATTGTTTTCAATTACAACAGGTACTAATTGTTCAAAAAATGATCCAATTGGATGGTTCATATACTTTCTGACGTATCTTGAACCTCTTCTTAAGATTCTTCTTAAAACATACCCTCTACCTTCATTATTTGGAACTCCACCATCAGTAATGGCAAAAGTTAAGGTTCTAACATGGTCAGCAATGACTCTATAAGCAGTATCAATACCATCTTTATCCTCAGAGCCAAATCTACCACTGTAAGGTCTAACCCCAGTAATTTCTCTAATCTTGTCAAAAATGGGTGTAAACACATCAGTATCGTAATTAGAATATTTGTTTTGTAAAATGGAAACTAATCTTTCAAAACCCAAACCAGTATCAATGTGTTTAGCAGGTAAAGATTTCAAAGACGAGTCTGGTTCTCTGTTGTACTGAATGAACACAATGTTCCAAATTTCAAGAACATTAGGATCATCCATATTAACCAAACTAGCAGCATTTCTACCACCAATTCTGTCGTAATGGATTTCTGAACATGGTCCACAAGGACCTTGGTCACCCATTTCCCAGAAATTATCCTTCGCGTCCCCTGGTAAGATATGGTCTTCTTCCACACCAATGGCAGACCAAAAGTTTTTGGCCTCTAAATCTGGTTCCAAACCTTGTTTTTCATCACCCCCAAAGTATGTAACGTATAACCTATCTTTATCTAAGCCGTAAACAGAGGTTAACAATTCCCAACTATACGCGATAGCTTCCTTTTTGAAATAATCTCCAAACGACCAGTTACCTAACATTTCAAAAAAGGTGTGGTGATAGGAATCTCTACCAACATCTTCCAAGTCATTGTGCTTACCACCGGCTCTTATACACTTTTGAGAATTGGTGGCACTCTTTAAATTGGCAAAATCGCTTGCAGGATCCACGGTTCCTAAAAAGATGGGTTTATACTGGTTCATTCCAGCATTGGCAAACAACAAAGTAGGATCATTGTGAGGTACCACAGAAGAACTGGGGACAAAAGTATGATTTTTTTCTTTAAAAAAATCCAAAAAAGTTTGTCTAACTTTAGAAGCTGTCCATTCAATATTTCCTGACATTTTCAACAGTCTTCTTATCATTAGATAAATGGAAAAGTTTTCGAGAATTTGAGAGAGGTCGTGCGGGGGAGAGGAGGAAGGGAGAAAGGAAGAAGGGAGGAAGAGTAAATGTATGGATCAAATTTGTGGTTAAATGATGAGTTGTTTGTGGAATTGTATGTGTTATGAAGTTTACTGTTTCAACAGTTTTTATATTTATTTTTTATATTTTTATTTTATTTTATTCTCTCCATTATAAACTGTGAATTTTGCTTATTGGAAATAAAGTTCAAAATTTAACCAATTATTATAATTCAGCTGACTATTATCCAATTACTTGTCAGTCAACTATTCATCCTTCATTTATCTAGCATTCCCATACACATTCATTTCTTCACTTCTTTGCACTATCCCTCTTAAATTCCTTCATATCTCATTCCCTCCCATTTGCAGCCAATTACTTCTTTAAGCCATCTAATTTGCTCACGCACAGCTTCATGTCAAGATTCTAGATATGGTAAGAAACCTTTAAAATGATCCTTATAGATGATAATAAACATTCTTGTATAGAATGTATACGAGGTCATAGATCAAGTCAATGTAAACATCATGAACGTCCCTTACTACAAGTCAGATCAAAAGGAAGACCTACCATTCAAAATAACCCTAATTTCAGAATAGCTGTATTTGCTAAAGAAATTTCCACCATAGATGAAAAATGTATTAATGTGACCAAATCCAGTATGAAATATATTGTGGATTACACAAACTCTTCTATTATAGGACCATACGATGCCCAAACTTCAAAACTCACCCAACAACCTCCAAAGATAAGTGATAAGAGTTTTATAAATTCAGGAAGTTGTTGTTCTGGAGCAGTAAATGGAAAAAGTAAATCATGTGGATGTGGAATGCATAGACCTAGTAAATCCAAGATTTTGAAAAGATACTTAAAACAAAGAAATTTAAAAGATTTCAAATTTGTAAACAATACTAATGAAGTTAAACAAGAAGCTTTGAAAGATGAACTTAATATGAAACTACTAGAATGTTCCATTCCTGGAACATGTAAGTGTGAAGGCACATGTGTTTGTGTAGGATGCTTTGAACATAATAATGATATAACTGATGCTTCAGTTTTTAAAGGGTTTAATTTGGAAGATTTAGTACTACCTGAAATTAAATCAGAAAATACTACAGAGACTTTTACTAATGATTCATGTTTATGTCCCGACAATGAATGTAACTGTACTAATTGTGAAACCCACGGAATAATAAATGGTATAAAACTTGATGATATATTTAATAATTTTGATTCTAGATTATATGGTAGTGTATAGGTAAAAAATGTATATAGATAGACACGCCAACACCAGAACACCGAAAATTACCCACACTGCTATCATCGCAGCGATAGAATTTTCTAGAAGTTTGCTACCTTAATAGTGAGACATCAACACCTGTTTACTGTCTTACCCTAGCCATTCGAATATGAATGATAACGATATAATTGAGATATTAAAGAACGATGATGATAAAGATGAAATACAAGTGATAAACAGAGACTATCCTTTTGACATGAGTTTCAGTCCTGGCCCATCTAATAGTCAGTCCCAAGATAAAGATAAAGATAAAGACCAGTACGAGAAAAATTACAACAATTTGGAACCAAGCGGTTTAACACCTATATTATCCTCTATGGATGATAATCAATTAGTCCCAAGCAATCAAAAGATTTACTCCACTAATTTGCCTCCTCTTCAACCTTTAAGTGAACCGGTTCTTCCCAATGGATTGAATTTGCAACATGTAGAAGTTCAAGAAGATTCCAAGAAACGCAAAGACAGCAGTGCTCCTAAAACAAGACCAGCTTTTGTGATGAAAATATGGTCTATGGTGAACGATACTAATAACCATGATTTTATCAGATGGGATGATAATGGGAAGTCTTTTCAAGTTTTTCACCGGGAAGATTTTATGAAAAACATTTTACCCAAATATTTCAAACATAATAATTTTGCCAGTTTTGTCAGACAACTAAATATGTACGGATGGCATAAAGTTCAAGATATAAATAACGGAACTTTGAAGGATGATAAAAGTCAAGAAGAAAATTGGAAATTTGAAAATCCGTACTTCCAAAGAGATAGAGAAGATTTGTTGGATAACATTGTGAGAAATAAATCTGCAACCCAAGAGAATGAATTGATGGATAATAAGCAAAACTTCAAGATTATACTAAATGAATTGGATCAAATTAAATTGAACCAAATGGCCATAACCGAAGATTTAAGAAGAATCCGTAAAGATAATAAAACTTTATGGCAAGAAAATTTTATGACCCGAGATAGACATCAAAAGCAAAGTCAAACTTTGGATAAAATTTTGAAGTTTTTAGCTACCATCTATGGGAATAATAGTACTGGTAAGATTCTTGAAGTGGGAGATTTAGATTTTGATAATAATAGTATGATTAATGTTGGAGATAATGCTAACACCAGTAAGAACAATTTTGAAGATTTTAATTTTGAAGAATTATCCGATGCTTCTTCACCCAAACCTATTGCTAAACCAAGATTAATGTTGATGGACCAAGCATATAAGTCAAGATCTCCTTCCACCGGTGGAAGTGTTAATAATAACAACAACAATGAAATAGTATATTCACCAAAGTTTGATGATACCGATATAATCAATGGTTTAGAACAGAATATTTTCAAACAATCTCAATCTATCCAACAAGTCCAAGATTGGATTCAAAAGATTTCCAACCAACAACAAATCCAACAACAGCAAATTCAACAGCAACAACATTTAAACCAACAAAACCAACAACAGTTGCTGAAACTTGACTTAGATTTTGATGTTAACGATTTCTTACATAATAACTCGCCAAATCCTGTGACACCTGAAGAAGAACCCAAAAGAAAAAAATTTAAACAAGATAATATTGAAGAGATAGAGAATAAAGAACAAAGTTGAAGGGGTAATTCGAGCTGGATCAACAAAGGACAGGGTGATGATGAAAGAGTATCAATTATACAATTATCATTTTAAACCAATAGAATCCAAACCTAATTCTTTAATTAATAGAGTACATAGTAATGAAGTTATGAGCTAATTTTCAAAATCCCTCAAACCTTATTATAAGATAAAGTTTAGTATATTTAGGCTGATTTACGTTTGCTACCCAAAATGGTAAAGATGAGGTGTGAAATTTCAGGTATTTTAAGCCTGGTGGGGGTCCAAATGACACAAAACCACCTCTAATCAGAATATCACGTCTACTATCGGACACCACCTTACAAACCAACACCAAAAACGCCACTATAGACTTAAGCCCAACAAACTTTAAATCTACTTCTAATTAACCCATCATTCTTGATTGTAATTTCACCGATAAGCACAAAAACTCGATACGCAGAAATATGCACAGTCCAAAAAAAGAAAAGCGATGCTCATGAAATCTTAAGATTTTTCACAGATCTATATTGCCAGTGTGAAGAATTCTACAACTTTGTTCTTCTGATTATTTATGACCAGCTGGTGGATAAATTTCCAAGTCCCCAGTGACCATGAAATCACAGTGTTGAAAAATCCTGATCTTGAACCCTTGCCCCCTTCAAGAAGAATCTGGGGTTTTTGGTCCTTCTTTGGGTACTGGGGGGTTCCAAACATCACAATTTGGACATGGTCAACTGGGAGTGCCTTGTTGGGTCTTGGTTTGAATGTTGCCCACATAATGGGTGCTTTGACCATCGGGAATATCTTGATTTGTATCTATACTTGTCTTAACTCCAACCCAGGACTTAAGTATCATGTAGGTTATACCATCTGCCAGAGGATGATATTTGGAATTTATGGTTCAGGCATAGGTATTGTGATCAGAGTAGCTCTTTCGATCATATTCTACGGTGCCCAGTCTTGGTTGGGGGGTCTTTGTATTGTGGTGATGCTTTCAAGTTTAAGTGAGAATTTTATGAACTTACACAATCTGTTCTCAGAGGAGCTTGCTATGACTACAAGAGACTTTGTGGGACATTTAATATTCCAAATTATTCAAATTGGGTTTTATTTCTTCAAGCCTGAAAAAATGAATCTGCTTGTAAACATTTCCTGCTTAATCACCCTAATAGCGTTTATATCGGTATTGGCTATATGTGTATCTTTGAACGGAGGAGCGGGCCCTTTAATCAATCAAAGAGATCTGGATGTTAACGCAGGATGGATGTGGTTGTATGCAATAACTATCTGGTACGGTGCTTTATCTCCAGATATCACCAATCAGTGTGATTATTCCAGATTTGCTTCAACACCGACCAAAACTTATATGGGGATTATATTTTCAATCATGTTGTCTGGAACTTTTGTACCTTTAGCAAGCTTAATAGTGGCGTCTTGTACTTTGGAAATTTACGATAAAGCCATTTGGTTACCCACAGAATTATGTTTACTATGGCTTGAAAATAATTTTACTCCAGCTTTAAGAGCAGGGAATTTTTTCCTAGGATTAGCTTTTCTTTCATCTCAATTGTCATTTAATGTTGTTGCCAATGGATTTGCAGGGGGAATGAACTTAGCAGGAATCTTTCCCAAATACATTAACATCAAAAGAGGGGCAATTATAACTGCCTTGTTATCGTGGTGCGTACAACCTTGGAATTTCTACAACACATCCTCAGTGTTTATTAGCATTATGAGTTGTTTTGGTGTCATAATATCTCCCATAATAGCTATTTCAGTATGTGACTTTTATCTTATTAGGAAAGCTACATTGCCTATTTCGGAATTGTACTCAGTATCCACAGAGGGAGTATTTTATTTCACTTATGGAGTAAATTTCAGAGCTGTAGCAGTGTGGATCTTAAGTATGTTTCCAGGTATACCTGGATTGATAAATTCAGTCAGTAAGAAAGAAGGTATACCAAGTGGATTTGACCATTTTTTCTATGGGTCTGCTATTTTTTCCTTTGTGTTACCGTTTGGCTTATACTATTTGATATGTCAAATATGGCCCTATAATTTTCCAAATACGAATGATACTTATGACTACTTTAATGCCTTTACTTTGAAAGAGTGTGAAATTTTGGGGATCGAACCGTTTAGTGGCGATTCTTTGACAGAGAGTATGACGAAGCCAGTAAACATCGTTCGTCAATCTAGTGTTAAATCTAATATAGAATAAGAATGAAGTTTAACGATAAAGACTATAGAATAATATATAATGAGTAATACAAATAATAGCTACTACAATCAATAACTACTACAAACAGTACAACACCATGGCCTGATCTAAATTACTAATATTTCATCCATATTACTAACTTTTTACTCAAATTATAAACTCTATGTCTGGTGCCCCCACCTCATTTAAACTTTACCACCAGCTCGCGGTAGCCGCACGGCCATTCGTTTAAACTTTAAATTGAAATTCTCGATTTGGTTCACCCACGAAGATTTCTTTTTTCCGGTTCCATCGAGATAACGGTTTCCTAGCACCGAGCCAAACAAAAGGCAACCCTGGGTAAGAACAGAACCACAACAACAACAAAAAAATAGCTTAGTGACATCGTTAATAGACACATTTGTCTATTATCTCAAGCTATACTGAAGAACATTCCAAGAATATCCCAAGAACATCACCAGAATTTTGGTTTACTAGAATAAGGTGATTTTGAAAAAGTAAGGATTTAGGACATTTGAACTTTTCAAATATAATTAACACCTATAGTTGAACTCTATAGTTGACCGTCATAGTTCAACATTTACTGTTACTAGCACCAGATCCACCTCAAGTTATGAGTGAAACCAAGAAGAAAATTTATAGTAAAAATGGCTGTAGAGAATGTAAAAGACGGAAGATTAAATGTGATGAGGGAAAACCGGAATGTCAACAATGTTCAAGACTAGGCAAGTCATGTACTTATCCAAAGGCTGGAGAAAAAGTGTTGAGAGTTTCCAGAAAGTTCCTTGTGGATAATCCTGAACAACACTATATTGAAGGAAATAAAGGAAAGGGTGATTTTATTTTAGTAGGGGATAAGGGAAAGACTGTGGGAAATATTGGAAGTTTACCGGGAAGTTTACAAGGAAATTTAGGTTCCCCAGGAAACTTGGGGTCTCCAGGAAATTTGAATTCTCCAGGAAATCTAAATCCTTCAATAGAAAGTATTTCTCCACAAATACCATCGCAAGCTCAAATGCCCACTCAAATTCCACCTCAGATGCCCACCCAAATACCAACTCATTTCAGCCAAACTTATCCAGGCCAGTTTCGACCTGTCGAAGCATCAAGACCATCTCTTTCCCAACAGTTCCCCAATCAAAATTACGGACCCCCAAAAAGTGGTTCAATGTATAATTTTCTGCGATTACCACCACCGCTACCATCAGCATTTTCTCCAGGAGGTTACAAACAACAACCACAACAGTTTCAACAACATCCTGGTGCAATCCCCACACCACAAACACAATCATATATCCATAATACCGTTCATTCCCCAGTGGGAATCTCACCAGAAGTCCAAGGTTCAACCAGAAACACTTCACCTATTTCAAAGACATCCAATTCTCCAAGTCAAAGTATCAATATTTCTAATAACAATGCAAACGTTGATACTCTAAAGAATGATATTCTTTTTGATAGTTATTTCAACCGAGAAGATTTAAATCTTCTTGCTAGTGATTTGAACAATTTGGTGGGCTCCATAATGTTTGAGTCTAATTTTGATACCAAAATTGATGATGTTGATATGGCTTCACTGGATAGTACTTTAAGTACTCGGAACAATATCCTGCCTCCTTCTATACCGATTATGAAATCAATGTATTCTAGCAGGGGTCAAACCATTCCCAGAAATATTCCCTTTGATTTCATCAGACTAAAAACTAACCAGGAAAAATATTATTTGGAAGAATTCTACCATGAATTTTCTCAAATTATTATGCCTTTCAATCCTTATGATGAAGCTGTAGGAGGATACTATAATCCAGCACGAGATGTAATACTACTTTGTGCTTCCAAAGAACCGTTTTTACTAGCAGCCATTTTGGCTCAAGGTGCTAAAACCGCTTATTCCAAAAAAGGTATACCGAAAGATGAAGAAGCCTATTGTAATTACCTTTCAAGATGTCTTAAACTTTTAGGTCCAGCCTTGAGTCATAGCAGTAACAACAAAAACAAGAAGTTGACTTCAAGCATAGAATCAGTTCTTTTAACTGTGTTACTATTAGCTTCCGCTAACGCATCCAATATTAAACAAGATTGGAGACCTCATTTAAAGGGGGCGAAAGATTTACTTTTAAAATATGCTTTAAACACATCTAACCTTAGGGAGTCCACCATTTTAATCTTCTGTAAAGCCTGGTTCATATCATTTGAACTATTGGCAGGATTGAGTTCTAAAAAAGGAGGAACTTTGAAGAGTGATCAAGATATTGATTTACTTATGAAAATGGATGATCTGGATGAACTTGAAGCTTTGAGAGAACTAGGCTTGATATCTTCTTCTGGATTCAATTTTATAACTGGATTTCATCAGGAAATGTTACCCACTATTAAAAATTTGATAAAGTTTTTGAATAAAACCCGAGAGAAAGATAATTATGAACTTGTTGATTCGTTGGATTATATTAAATTACTTTCAGAATTTTTCCACTTCAACAATATCTCATTTGTTAACTCCAAGCTTTATTTGACCACCCAAGATTTTGTGGGACAAGTGATACCGAACGGTCTTCTTTTAGATAAGCAGGTGATAAATCCAACGGAAACAATTATTATCAATTGGTTTGATCTTTCTCAACAGGCATATTCTTTAGCAGGAATGATAACGGTATTAACCAAAGCATTGGGATTAAGTTATGATTCTATTCAAGTGAAACCTTTGACAGCCAAATTGATTGATTTAATGAGTATTCTTGAAAAAACCCCCAAACCCCAGTTTATTAAATGGTGTACGTTAATGATTCAATGGCCAATGTTAGTAGGTGGATTAAACTGTTATAAGGAAAGTCAAAAACTTATAGTTCAACAGTTTTTCCGAATCTCAGGTTCTGGATCTGCCACCTTCTCTATTAAATTAATTGAGAAGCTCTGGGAAAAAAGACAAAATAATTTAAATGACGAATCAAGCTCTGATGTAGATATAGACTTGGTGACTTATTAGAAACGTTTAGATGATACATGTATAATATAAGATAAGATTTTTTATTCTTTTTTTATAAAAACTATTTACTGGTAAACCCTTCAATAATAGCTAACAACCCCACAGCTCCTGGATCAGGAATACCTCCCTCTGCTTCAAACACCTTTTCATCAACGTAACTGGCTCTCCCGAATGCTGCTTGTAAGTTTTTGGTCTCTTCGCATCCTTTTTTACCTGCTTCAACAGCTTGTTTAACCTCTTTAGTCTCACTTAAAGTATCCACAAATGGCTGTAAAGTATCCACCAAAGTTCTACCACCAACTCTGGCTTTAGTATACTTGAAAAGTCCATTATAGAGAGCTTTGTATAACGCTCCACTAACACTTTCAACATCAATCTGACTAAGTTGTTGTAACTGGTGGACCAAAGCTGTAAGGAAAATGGAATAAATACCTCCAGAAGTACCTCCCATATTATCCTCTACCAAATCTGTAATCTTAGCAACTGTAGCAACTGGATCATTAATAGTCTCTTGAAATTCTGAAGTTTTTAGAGCTTTTAAAATTGCTTGTGCTCCCATAACTAAAGTTTCACCACAATCACCATCACCCACCAAAGTGTCATAATGAGTGATTTTTGGTTCCAATTCAATCAAATGGTTCAAAGAAGTTTGCAAAGAACTTACAAAAGCTTTTCCATCAAATTTCAAATTAGAAGTAATAGGTTTGACTTCATTCATAGGAGATTCAATAGATCTAGACTCTACAGAATCCCAATTTTTCGTGTCAAATGACTTTGGTTTCCAGCCAGGAGCGTTTGTAGGAGCATCCAAATACTCCAAGATTTGATCCTGAGTGAATTCTTTGGTTTCTTTAGTAGCTCGGGTTAAATTTAAAAGAGTAATGGAAAAACCAGGAGCATTCAATGAAGTGACAAAATCACTTACTAGAACCCTTTTAGGTCTTTTGGATAATGGAAGTTGAGAAACAACATGCTGAGTTATGGTGAATAACTCCAAACTGGAAGTTCCTCCAATGTTATTGACTAAAAGAACAGTCTCATCATTTTCAAAATCAAAATCAACATAATGACGGTCTTCATCTTCTGGTGATAATAATTTATAGTACATATCTTTAATTAATTCATCAATGTGTGGAATGGGTGAAATCTTACTTCCAGGTTCATTATGGATCCCCAAACCTAATTCAACTTCATTGGCTTCTGTAAATTCAATTTCTTCAGATGCTTTACCAGGAACCGAAGTTCTGTCCAACGAAGCACCCAAAGTGACCAATGATTTGTTCAAAGCATGGCCCAAACTGGAGACTTGTTCCAAACTTGAATTTGTTAAAGAAGATGCTCCACCTAAAATTTTATGGATCAAAGCTGTTCCTGCTAAACCTCTTCTTCCAACCATAGCATTTTGTTTTCTACCAACTGCTACATCATCGGTGACAGGTAATATGTCTACCTTGTAACCTTCACTCTTAGCTCTTTCCACAACTAAGCCAAAATGCAAAACATCTCCAGTGTAGTTTTTAACTATTATCAAGGTTCCTTTTTCTTTGTCACCTTTTGTCTTAACAGCAGCCATTATCTGTTTTGTGGAAGGAGAAGCAAAAATAGAACCACTTACGGCGGCATCAAGCAAATTGTCACCAACGTAACCGGCGTGTAACGGTTCATGACCGGCACCACCACCACTGATTAAACAGACCTTGTTGGAGGTATCAGAATTGCTGCTAAAAACGACTTTTTCACTGGGGATTAAACCAACGGCAGGATTACTTTGACTTAAACCTTTGAGGTTGGATAAAACAATGTCTTCATCACCATATACCCAATGTTTGGCTAGAGTCATAATATTGTAGTTAATTGATTGAAGCACAAGTAGTAAAAATGGATATTAGTGGATCGAGGTCTCAGCAATTATATTGCGTCATGGACCCCCACCAAGATGAGTGGGTGCCCCCACCAGGGGAAACCAGAGGAAATAAGAATTAAACTCCAAGATGTAAATCATAGAGGGGTTAAAGTCCAGATTACAAAGAGCTTAAAGTCTAGATTGTATCACTAAGCGGTTAAACGACAAGGCAGCATTTATCCGAAACAGGAATGGTTAGGCATGGTCTGATTTGCCGGCTTGGGGCATTTCTTTCAACATTCAAGGCATTTTTTAAACTTTATTTAATTTCAAATGATTACGTAAGTATATGGCTTTACCTCATCGCATCTAGCGTAGTCTCAACCGTATATGAATTAGATATAATTGTCAATGGAGAAACCAAGTGAAGAAATTAAAACCATAGACAATAAAAGGCCATTTTCAGAGACCCCAACGAACAATGAACCCGAGGAAGTCAGAGTCAAAAGAAAAAGAAAACCTTCCCTGAAAACATTTCGTGGGTGTAACACCTGTCGTTCAAGAAGGGTCCGGTGTGACTTGGGGCAACCTATTTGCAATAATTGTAAAAAAACCAATAACCAATGTTCCGGATTCGGTGTACAGCTAACGTGGCTAACACTTCCCAAATTTACAAAAAGTGGTGATATCATACCTTCTCTGATAGCGTACAGAAGTGCCAACTTAACACTTGATTCCAGCACTGCTCCCCAAGAAGGATTGGCTAGAAGGAGGCTTTTGAAATTTGTCAAGTGGGAAAAGAATTCTACAGATCCATTATGTTTTGACCCTTACAACACTTATGAAGATATAGATAGAGACTTGTTGATACTTGATAAATCCAATAGTGATGCTATGGTGGGGAAACAAGGAAAGACCAAATTATTGGGTCCTTTTGGAGTATTTAATAGTATCAACGAAAATGCTCGAAAGAAAGCCAAAAAAACCCATCCAAAAAGGACAAACAACTTGTTTAGTAATCGTCAAGATATAAGTAACGAATATTTATGGTTGTCCAATGAATTAAGAGATGATGCCTTATTAACCGCAGCTGCCCTTAACGGGGATTCGCAATTATTGGATTTTATGAATAATGGATCCCCCATGATAACTAATGATAACGAACACACCCCCAGTACTGGGTCTCATAATAATACAGATACAGAAGCCATGAACAATACTAATGCCACCGATGTGTTGAATTTGTTGTTCCACAGAAATCATAGTCTTAATGCGAATATTTTGCAGCCAAACAGAACTATAGAAACACCCTCCAATAATCTGGGCCACCAAACTCCATTCAATTCAACCCAGCCGGAATCTAATATTCTCATAGATCCTACAAACCAACATTTATACTATTCCAACTATAATAACTATTTTTATGATAATCCTTACAAGTTGAATGAAAACCTTGAAATACATTTACACGCAGCATCCAAGCCCAGTGATAGTAAGCTAGTAGAAGAAACGTCAGATTTGGTTGAAGGACAAGCTCAACATGTTACCAAAATGCCGTCTTCAATTATGAACATTGTGCAAAATCCTTTGCAGCCAAAATTAGGTTTTCATCTTTTAACCCCCACCACCGAGGTGGGGTTACCTACTACGGCTTTACAAATACAACCTTTGACAAGATACTTGTTGAACCATTATGTCACCCATGTAGCAGATTTAATGACAGTGTTACCTTTAACTGAAAGTCCTTGGAAAACTATTTATTTCCCCAGAGCCTTAATGGCCATAGGAGAACTAGGAGCTCTTGGAAAGACATCTACGGCTAAAAATGCTCTACTTAATGCTTTATTAGCAGTTTCTGCATTTAACTTACAATCCAAATTTCCCAAAAATAGTGATTCCATGAAGTTCTATTTGAATTTGGGGATTAGGTTAAGAAATCAAGCCAGTTTATTTATAAGAAAATTATTAGGTTCATCTACAGAAACTCAATTGGAGATTGAAACTTGTTTGAAAAATGAAAAGTATAAGGATGTTTTGTGTGCTGTAATGTCTATGATCAGTGTTGATTTAGTTTGGGGAACAATGCAAGATACGGGGTTCTATATTAAATGGACTGGTAGGGTTATTAATACCAAGATGCAGAACAAAAAGAAATTATCCACAAAAGCTCGAGTTTTACATAGAATTTTTTCATCTTTGAAGATTATTCAAGATTCAACATGTTTGGACTTTGAGAGCATTAATTCTGATTTTAAATTAATTGATGAAAAGGGGTATGATATAAATGGAGAGAATTTTATACAGAAACGATCTAATGAAAATGAAACCAAAAACAATGGCGAAGGAGATAAAGGCAACATTGACTACATTGTCAACGGCTCCCATCAAAACACAACCCCACTCTTCATTAATAAAAAATTAATCAATACCAAAAACCATAATGAGAATTTTGCAACCGATGCGTTATACGGATTACCTAATTCGCTCATCACTTTATTTGCAGAAACTGTCAAATTACTAAGAAGAAAAATTTACCATGAAACCAACAAAATCGATATGCCTACGAACTTTGCGGAAAGGGTCAAAGATTTAGAGACCAAATTGGATTCTTGGGAATTGGACTGGAAACTTTATGTTATAGTGAAGGATGAGAAGAACTTTTATTCTTCAATGCATGAAGTCACTTATCATCATATTTTATCTTTTTATCATGCTTTGTCGATATATTTCAACCGGTTGATAAAAAACATCCCCTCCAACAATTTACAAGATAAAGCCAAGTTGACTTTGAACCATTTGAATTCTATTCAACGTTTAATTGTTAAGGAAAATGTAGGTATTATTCCTTTATTCTGGCAAGGATTCATAGCTGGATGTGAAGCTCTGACGGTTGAATTACAAATGGGATATAAGAAATGGGCAGCAGATATTGCTCAGTATCTTGGTAGTTATTGGGGAGCTAGACAAATTATGTTGGAAGTATGGAGAAGAAAAAGATTAAATTTGGGTAAGGATGATTGGGTTGGGGTGATAAGTGATTGGGAGATGAATTTGATGTTGAATTAGACGGGGTTGATAGATAACTTGTATATATCTGATAACTGTAGATATCTTGATGATATAAAATGCATCTTAATAGTTGATGGTAGTTTATACATATCTGATAACTTACACTTATCTCAATGATAAATATGAAGGCTCAAATATCACAAACAACTTATCCATCTATACTCAAAACATAATAATCCGTCCAGACTTCATGCCATCCTGGTGCTCTTAACTCTTCCGATGAGATCAAACGCGACGCGATTCTTTTGTTTACCAACAACTTTTCGCAACCAAATCAAAGGGTGTACAGTTTGTTAGAAAGATCCAACGCGTATCCTGACGCCCTTAGGGTGTTTTAAACGCCTTTTAACACGCTCTTCATCACTTTCCAAACACCCCTGGACGTTGACGAAAGAAATCGCAGGGGGAAATCACGTAAAAAACAAAAAATATTTACTTCAAGACAATCATTTACCTCCTATGAATTATTCGTGAATAATAATACTCGAATTCAGCGTCCAAACAGTGAGTTTCTGTAATCTAAAGTATAAATACTCAAGGATTTTGCCTTATTTGAGTTAAAAAAAAGTATCACTCCTTTAATATTTTAACTTAAAACAACTTCCAAGAATGCAATACAAAATCTTAAACATTTTATCATTAGTTGCTTTAGCTGCTGCTCTTGAACCTGAAACTGTCACTGAAAACACCACTGTTGATGTGACCATCACTTCATGTGAAGCTAACCCAAACTGTCAAGCTCTTGCTGCTGAACCAACCACCCCAGTTACCACTGATACCACTATCACTGAAACTGTTAACGGTATTGAAACCATCTATACCACTGTTTGTGACGTTACCGATTCTCACGTTCAAAAAGCCCCAGAACCTTCTCCAATTGCCGAAGAAAGCTCTGAAGAAATACAATACGTTGATATCACCACCACTCCAACTGTTACTGCTTCCACTGGTATTGAATTAACTGTTACTCAACAATCCACTTTGGTATCTTCATACTCTGATGCTAACTCCACTGTTGCTGGTGTTTCATACTGGGAAGGTGCTGCTAACAACCAACAAGCTATGTTAGGAGTTGCAGGTTTAGCCGGTTTAGCTGCTGTTTTGATTTAGATTGATTTCGAACTACTGTACATTAGATATGTAATTAATAATATATTGAATTAGAATAATTTGTAGCTTGACTAATAAGTTGTTTTACTATGAAATTGCCTGACCATGAAATTGCTTGACTTAATTTGTTTTACTGTTGCTTGACTATTAAATTGTTTAACTATTTAGCTATGTAATTACTAAACTGCTAAACTCCTCTAAACCATACATAAAATCTATCACCATCTCATCGGCACTGGTCTTCTTATCTACATGTCTATTCATGAAACAAACTAATATAATTTTGTTCTTGTTGTAATTGAATTTCTTCATAATATGTCTTAGTATCAACTCCAATAAATGTGTTCCAATAATAATTAAATCTAATTACTATCTGTTGGAAGATTATTACTGGAAAATGCTTATAAGCCTTGAAAACAAATTTTAAAGCTTCCCATACTTGAGCCAGAGATTGTTTAAAATCATCTTTAAGGTTGGATTTTTGTTGGGGCTTTAAAGTTTTCTTTTCTGTTTTTTCATTCTTTTCAGTTCTTCCATTCCCTTCAGTCTTTCCATTCTCTTCACCCTTAAGCTTATTCTTCAAAACACTCGATCTCTCTACAAATGGAAAACTTAATCCATTTTGATCATTTTTGTCAAAATCTCCTGGTTGAACCAATCCCTTTTCAACATCTTGTAAATGATCCAAGTACATTTGTTTAAAGTTTTTAACAGCTTCGATAGATTTAGATAATCTATCGAAAGTATTAATTAAAGAAACTAATTCCACTCTTTTGAAAGTCAATCCAGTATCTTCACCTTCAAATAAAATCTTAAGTGCAGTTCCATACCCAATGGTTTGTAATTTCCCCCACATTCTGCATCTGTCACAACCAACACAATCCATAATTGAACTGATATTTCTAAATTTCTGTCTAAACTCATCTTTTAAATCAGGATCAATAATTAATGTGGAATTGAATAAAGCTTCTTTACCTAAAATATTGTTCAAATCACTGAATAATTTAATGTAATTATCTTTGTTTTCAATCAATTCTTCGGATTCCTGTAAAAATTCCACCACAGGATAATGTTTAAACAATTTAACTATAGCTTGACTAACCATTCCATAGTTAAAGTATAAATTAGAAATTCTATCATTAAATTGTCCTACTCTTTCCATAAACATCTTTAAATTTGGCTTGGGTTCATCCAAATCTTCAGCAATGAACTCATTCGATAAATGGGTGGAAATTGAAGAATGCATTCCACTAACTAACCTGAGAAATAATTGCTTAGTACTACAATCATCTTCTTCACCAGAGTTGGAAAAACAGTTTTCTTTGTAAATTGACGCCCATACGTTATGGGCTTGATTCCCTCCATACCCAGTGAACATTTCCGGGTTATCCACAAGGTTAATGAAATCACTATTCTCATCATCGTCAAGTTCACAGTAATCAAGATCATTACACGAAGACAATTCTCCCGATAAATTCAGTCCGGAAGTTGACGTGCTTAAAAGCCTATCATCATCCCAAGTGGATTTAAACGTAGAAGGCAAGATTTCCACGGCACAGTGTTCCGTAGCACAGAAATGTTGATCATCCCAAAACTTACACTGTTTTTCAAAATTGATCTTGAAATGCTTGAAGAAAGAAGTGGCGACTAATTTCTTTAAAATAGGATAAACAATGTCGTTTGATTCATCAATGTAACTGAACGTAGTATTACAACTACTGGTTATTGTTTGGGAACAGAAATCTGATGTATAAAATGGTGTAAATGTAGCTAAGGTTAGTGATACCCAGGTGAAAAGTATTAAACCAAGTTTCATCGTGAAGTGCTAGTGTTTCTATTGATATTTAAACAGATATACTCCGATTATTGATGCCAATATTACTGTTTGGTTTAAATTTCGTTAATGGTATCGTAGATATCTTGGATTGATGGCTTACTTATATTTTTCAGTCTGGTGATACTCACTGTTTGTGCAGGAAATGACACGTAGGCGATGGAAGAAGGTGGAACGAGAATGAAGAGAAAATTTATACCAAAGGAAATGGGATTAAGATTTAAATAGTCAAGGACAAGAGTGAATGGGTTATTGGTTGGATAAGAGTTGTGGATAAAGTAGAGAGAGTTTATAGTTTCAATATCATGTGAGCGATATCAAAATAAGGCTATTTGCTGGAATGGAATATAATTGATGTTAAGTTTGGCCAGATGTTGGTTTGGACGGTTGTTAACTTTGGCCAGTTGTTTAACTTTGGCCAGCTGTTCACTTTGTACCACTTGTTTACTTTATACATCTTTACATTCTTTGTAGTTTATTCGTTCTAACGTGTCTATACCATTTGGCTGCAAACGAAGGTAATTTAAATCTAGACAGTAACATAATATCTTACTTTATATATACATTTCTTTGAATATCGATACTTTATTTCTTAAATTTATATCTTATGTTTCTATCCCCTATCTCTATCCCCTATTTTTAACCTTAACGTCCTATCTAAAATTTACTCCTTCCTAATCGAGCGTATCTTTTTACCATCCAAATCGGAAATTATATCAATAAATACAACCCCATTACAGTCCCTTAGTAGTATCTACAACACCCAAAATCGTCCAAATCAAGTAACTCGTACCTTATTCCTTCCTAACTCAAAAATCTCATCCCCCAAAGGAAACTCCAACGCTCGCTAACAAAAATCGCCCATACAAAATGGCTGCAAATTGGCTGCAAATCGAGTAACTTCAACACTTTTTTTATTGGAATATAGTAACTATAACAAGATACATGCAGGATTTTGGGGTATATAAAGAGATTTTGATTTTAAAATAAATCTCTTTTTTATATATCATTGATCTATTAATAGCAATGTCACAATCTAACTCAACTGGCCAATATTGGTATGGAAGATTCCCCGGCTCCGGCTCAACTGCTCAGGGGAATGTTTCCAGCAGTATCCCAACAACTTCAACTACTGAAAGTTCTCCAGAGACTGGTTCAACCAAATTGGATCCTTTGTTAGTTTTTGAGGACTTTGATACCTCAAGTTCTGATGCCATTGGCATGATTTTCAAAGTCGTTAGACGTATTAGTATTAACCGACCTTTAAACAATCGCCGCAAATACACTCCTAGGCAACCAGTGTTTGAAGTGGTAGCATATAAGCTTAAAGGAGATATTTTGGCAACAAGAACAGAAATCCATCTTCCAATTAGAGACGTTATCGAAAACTTATTTCTCGAACGTACTCCAAATGAGGTGGATGAAATTTATGACAAACACATTCAGAAAGTCACTGGTTCTAGCATTGAAGACTTGAAAGATCTTTCACGTCAGTCTGGAAGCCGGGTAAAGTACTGGGTAAGTCAACCTGGGCAAACCCTCCAAATTAGAGTTAGGGTTAAACCGCCAGTTGCTAGACCTGTTAGAAGGCTTCCTGTAAACCTCAGTGCTGATGCTTTGTTCGAAAAGTTCTTAGATATTATTCTGGACGAAGACACTTCACAAGAGGAATCAGAAGCTTTTAAGGCGTTTTACTTTGGCCCAAAAAAAATCGATTCTTCTCGTCCACAAAGGGAAGTCGAGAATCGTCCCAAAAGGGTAACTAAATTTTGCAACCGTTTGAGTATCGAAGAAAAAGCCGTGTTTACACTAGGAGATTATGTGGGGATTAGTCGGGACGTAATAAAGGCTGGTTTATTGACTGAAGAGCTAGGCCAAGTGA
Organism: Yamadazyma takamatsuzukensis; assembly: GCA_030572035.1. NCBI lineage: Eukaryota > Fungi > Ascomycota > Pichiomycetes > Serinales > Debaryomycetaceae > Yamadazyma > Yamadazyma takamatsuzukensis. The sequence continues at coordinate 106,163 of JAJLZF010000028.1, read as the reverse complement.
CTGGAAAGTATAGCGAAGTTTTTGATAGTATGTTAGGTATTGCGAGGTCTTCAGTGGGAGACAGCCATTATGGGCAATTAGGAAGCCAGTAAGGGCCATAGTAGCCAGTAAGGTCCACAGCTGCCAATGTAACTTGCTTTTGTTTGTTCTTATTTACTTTGTATTTCTTTATAAAATATTTATGTCTAGCTAATATAAAAAAAATCCACTTCCCCTAATCAAACTTAATCTTCTTAGATGTTTTGGACATATCAACATCTTTGAAAAATGCCCCATAAGCACTATGTCCTTTCTTTTTAGTATGTCCTCCAAATTTCAATAATTCTTCTGGTACTTCTTGTCCTGCTCCTCTAAGAATATTACATAATGCTCCACTTAAATGCTTTTCATGTTCGGTGAACAAAGTATGAGAAATACCGGTTTTACCTGCTCTACCAGTTCTACCGATTCTATGAACATAATCTTCAACCGTCAATGGGAAAGTCAAGTTAATCACCAAAGTAACATCTGGGATATCAAGACCTCTAGCAGCCACATCGGTAGCCAATAAGATCTGAGATTTTCCTTGTTTGAAATCGTTTAATGATTGAGTTCTTTGATTTTGATTTAAATCCCCATGGATAGCACTTATGGAAAAATTTGATCTTTTCAATTGAGTTTCAATTCTAGTAGCTTCCTTTTTGTATAACGCGAAAATTAAAATCTTATCGTGCTTTTTGGTATATTGGTTTAATAATGTGAATAATCTTCTTTCTTTATCAAATGGTTTGATAACTTCAACTATTTGTTCAATTCTTTTGTTAGCATTCAATTCATTAGAAATATCTCCTAAAGTTATTTTGGTAGGATTGTTTAAAAATGTTCTAGCCAAGTTTTGCACTTCCACTGGCCAAGTAGCAGTGAACATTAAAGTTTGTCTTTTAGTGGGTAAACTTGAAATAATAGCCTTGATATCTTTTTCAAATCCTTGATCCAACATTCTATCAGCCTCATCTAACACTAAATAATTCACCTTGGACAAATCAAGATAATTATCATTTATTAAATCTAATAATCTACCAGGAGTAGCAATTACTATATTACAACCAGGTAAATCATTGATTTGATCTTGTTTAGAAACTCCACCGTAAACACAGTTGATTTTGATGTTTTTGGTTAACTTGACTAAATTATCATAAATTTGAATGGCTAATTCTCTGGTTGGAGAAACACATAATAGTTTTAAATCACTGGTAGGGTTGTTTAAAAGAGTGTTTAACCCTGGAATACCAAAAGCTAAAGTTTTACCAGATCCAGTTTCAGCCACACCAATAACATCGTGACCGGCAAAAACATAAGGCCATGAAACTGATTGGATGGGAGTAGGTTTTGAAAATTGTGTGGTGGCTTTAGATAATTCTTTATGTAAGGAAACTTCATCAAAAGAAAGAACGGGATTCAAGTCACGAGAATTTTCAATATGGACTTGGTTATCTTCAAGAAATGTTTTGACATCATTAGATGAAGCATTTGAAGTAACAGGAATATCTGATGAAGATTCATGATCTTTCTTATCTTTCTTGTCTTTTTTGACTTTCTTGTCCTTTTTTTCTTTCTTGTCTTTCTTTTCTTTCTTTTCTTTCTTTTCCTTCTTCTCTTTCTTCTCTTTCTTGTCTCCTTTTACTTTATCCCCCTTCACCTTCTTCACACTCTCCCTGTCTTTATCCTCTAAATCTCTTTTACCCATAGTTATGCTCATCTCATCTCGCGAAAAAATTTAAAACATTATCCTGCACATTCTCGGGGGTGATTTCCTGCATGGTCGAGACAACACAAACCCCTGGTGATTACAAGATAAGAATAGGGACATGTGGCGAAGATATAAGATCTAAAGAAAGATATAAAAAAAGATATAAAGAAAGATATAAGGATATAATTCCATATTCAACATGTTAAATATTGTAAATTAGTACATTCATATACGTATCTAGCAAAAGAGAAATAAGCAAACGATATCAACTTAATGGATCTTTTTGCCCTTATTCTGTTTCTTCCTCTTTTCATTCATTTTGAATTGCTTATGTTTCTTGTAGTGAATATCAGATTTAAACTTTTCATGAATGGAATCTTCCAAATCTTCCTTTTGTTTAGTAGTAGATTTCTGGTTTAACTTTCTACTATTGTCTTTAGAAACTGGGGTGGTTTTAATCGATAACGGTTTATCTTGACTCAATTGAGCCACCTCAGCATAAGTTAATTCATTAAAATTGATATTGATAAAGTCATCACCTTCCTCTTTATCCATAGAAATATTTAAAACTTTATTATCTTTGTTATTGATGGTAAAATTCTGGGGGATTTCTCTGGGGTCTATGTATTTGGGTTTTTGATTACCACTAAAAAAGGAAAACAATCCGGTTTTAAACATTTTCTATTATAGCTTTAGTACAGTGTTTGTTTTGTAAGTAAAATGGGGATTTTAACTTACAACGGGTTTACTAACAACTTTTGTGAAGAAGACAAAAGTAGTTTGTTTATAGTTTTGTTGTTTGTCTTTATATATCGGGGGTAGTGTGTACACCGTGTTTGTTATCAGTAATTCTGGGGGAGATAACGGGATGGAAAAAGATGGGGGTAGAGGTGGTAGATATAGTGAGGATGTGTGGTTGGTCATGGTTGTAGATTAGTATAGAGTTGTATAGAGTTATTGGGTATAGAATCATTGGGATATAGTGAGTCATTTTGGTTTTTGTGGAGGTTACAAACACAACCCATGAGGTTAATTAACCCACGGTCATTTTATGGCAATCTAAACAATCGTGTTGAGTCATCCGAGTAAAACCGAGGCGTGTGAATTTGGCCCAGCCCAATGACCCGTAGGCCCAATGACCCGAAGGGTTATTGGGCTAGTGGACTAGTGTACTGTAATTAGTATTGTATAATCAGTAACCACTATAAATTATACACTGTAAATTGTACACGATAATTTATACACTATATCGTAACTACTATAATACTATAATTATAACTACTATTTACATTAAGTATTCTACATGTAAACTACTACAGAGGTTACACAAACCAGTACGAAGTACTGGTTGGCTACTGACTGGTGTACCTATTTCACCTGTACATCTCTCAAATACACCAAGCAATGATAAGGCTTCCTTTCACTCCCATCCTTTATCAACTTCCTCGTACAGTCCAACACCAATTGTTCTGATTCCATAACAACATCTCCAATTGTCTTAAATATCCTTTGTTGACATCCTTCATCATGATTTAAATATCCCTTCCAATCAAATCCTCTAAATAAATCCTCTAATCTAGCTTCAAGTTTCCACCTAAATGATTCTTCTGTAATAATCAATGAACAAATATCTAAAAGATGAGCTTCAATATATTCAAATTGACCTCGAAATTCTTCTTGTCCTGTTTCTCTCAATAACATCAAAACTACCAAAGGTATATAGTTTAAATTCTCCAAAAGTTCAAACCTTAAAATTAAACTATAATATTGATCCATTCTCCTTAGATTTTTAAATCCTCCTACAAACAAAGCATTGAATAAATTGTCCGAATAATACTTATCCCAATATTTGGAATAATTGATACAATAAAGTCTAGCCCGTTGTTCTAAACTCTCACGTTCAAAACACGGTTCAGGTCCAGCACATAAGTAATCTTTTAAACTTTGAATTAATGCTTGTTGACATTGACCCATGCTGGGAATATCTAAAAGAAGATCCAGAATATCGTAGAATATTAATGCCCATTCATCAGGGGCAAGAACTTCTAAAACTGTGAAAGATTCATTTGAAGGTATCAAAATTTTTGCAAGGTCTTCAATTTCTTCATAAGGTGATATTGTAATTGATAGTATGTAGAATTCAAATTCAAATACTTTCCATAGTTTAGTTAAGATTTCTCTTCCATCTTTAGGATCAGGTTTTAAAATGTCAAGATGATCTTCCACAAATACCACAAGTTTCTGTAAATTCACCATACTAATTCCAGGATCACACAGATATCGATTTCTTTCATCAAGTTTATCCATATAATCCAATAAAAACTGTTTGGTTTGAGTTCCGCCGTAACTTAGTTGATAATGTGATTTAAGTAATAAAGTTTCCCAGTCTAACATCTCCAGATCTCTGTCGTAATACTCTTTACCCACAAGATTTCGTAATTGCCGTTCTGTTAGGGTGTTGGAAGGTTCTTTTGTTTGTCTTAAAATTGAAGTTTCAACATGAATGTAAATTACCTTGTCACATATCCAATCTTTATACTTTTGATTAAACATTTTGACAATAAATTCAGCCACCCCAGTTTCTGTAAATTCAATGACGGGTAATTTGAAATGAGTCTTTACCATTTCGTGATATTTTTTACTTATTCTTTCAAACAAAAAATCTCCAATATTAAAATAATCAAATATTTCTTCAAGTTTATCAATATGATTGGTTAGAGCTATCGAAGATAAAATTTTCTTCAGCAGTCTCTCAGCAAGGGAATTAGACTGACTGGCATCAAGTTGGCTTTGAAAATTTCCAGTTTCGTTTTTAATTTGATTTAAATCTATACCATATTGACGGACTATATCACCATAATCACCAGAAATGTCTTGAATATCTTGTAAAACTTGAGTGGATATATTTTCTTTCTTTTGGGTTAGTTTTTCAACTTTTTTGTTTTCGGGTTTATTTTCAACTTTGTTTTCATTAATCTGTCCGTTTGGTTCTTTTCCATTTGTCAGAACCTCATTCTGTCCATTTGTCAGAACCTCATTCTGTCCATTCATCAAAACCTCTTTCTTCACAACCTCCTGCAATATTCCATTATTATCATTAACATCTGATTCTTCCAAAAGTCTACTAACACCTCCCACTACTTCATCCATCGTATCTTGATTGATAATGTCTGCAATTGCTTGGGTCTTGTCTCTTAAATCTCCAGTTTCTATCTCATCTCTCTCTCCTTCTACTTTTCTAAGTTCTAATTCTTCTTCAACATTAGTGATTCTTTGGTCCAATCTTTCAAATGTTGCTAATATGGTAGGAAACACTTCATTGACCAATTTCTCCAACAACTTATTGGTATCTTCTAGTTTCTCTTCTGACATGAAGAAGTGAAAAATGCGAAAGTAAAAGATGGAGAAGAGGTATGAAATTTATGAGAATATCAATTGCCATGGATTTTGAGGGACAGTAAAAGGATATTTTTTGTTATTTAAAGTTTACAAAGAAGTCAAAGATCGTTAAATTCAAAGATCGTTAAATTCAAAGATCGTTAAATTTTAAGATCGTTAAATTCAAAGATCATAAAAGTAATCTTAAAGAAATACAAAATATCCAACCTGATGTGATAGGCTTGATTAATAAAAAGAAAATTAAAATCATTACATCATTAACTAATCACCACTCTTGGATCTGCTCAAACAATTCCACTCTCTTCTTCCTACTCAAATTATTCCTCACAGCATACCTTACCTCATCAACCATATTTGGATTCCCACAAGTTGCAAATGCTATTGAGTGTCGAGTATGTCTAATTTCCTGCTCAACAATATCCTTAACATCTGGACGTCCTACTCTGAAACTAATCTGGGAAAACTTATTCTGTAAAAACCGTAACGTTGAATAATCAAGTGAACTTACTACTTTTTCAACATTCTTTTCAGAAATATCTTCTTTATGAGTGTCAAAATTAAATGAAGAATCACTAGAAAATTCATATTCCACTTCAGGCTTTGTAACATAAATCACAATATTTACATTAAAACCCAGAATCTTCTGTAGTTCATCCATAAACCAATCCACCGATCTAAAGTATCGAATCACCCAATAAAACTTGATGGTTTGATATTTCTTCTTCTCAAGATTTTGGCCCATTCTCATAGCTTCAAAATACATACCAGGGATTCCATTTCCACCGGTTAAAAACACTGCCGTATGAAACTTATCAATGGCTATTCTTTGAGCGTACGGTCCTTCGACCAACACTTTCAAATGAATCAGATTATCTGGCTGGTTTACTAATTCTCGATAAAGTCCATGGCTCATGCCACCTTTTACTTTGATATAGAAACTAATGGTATTCTCACCATTAATGGAATCAATCATTGTAAATGGATGTGATTGCCAAAATGTAGATGGTCTTAAAAAATGAATAAACGCATGAGCACCAGGAAATGGTTTCCAGTGTTTAGGTCTATGAACTGTTACCTTTAAAGTTTCATTTGCTCTTAATTCTAAAACAGCTGGTTGAATTCCGAAAGCAATCATTCGACAAATTCTAATCACTCGATCAGTAGCCCAAATAGCTACAGTAGCATAGAATAACTGAATCCCTCCAACAGATTTAGTATGGTACCATCCTGAAATAATTGTCACTATAGCCATAAGTATATGGATAAGTAAAAATAACTCATACCGCCTACTTCTCAAAATGTACAAAGAATGGAATACCATTATCGACATGGATGTGATCCCCACATACCCCCAAACAATTGCAGGTGTTCTACCAAAACTAGTATACGCATGAACCCTCTTTAAATATAAAGTTTCAAAAATCCCATGAAATAGCACTAATAAAAAAGTAACTCTAGAAGTCCATCTATGGAATAATAAAAACCTAGAATAACTCCATCCTGTTATCCATTGCATGAGATTATTCCGTCCAGCAAACAATACCAACAAAGGAAACGTGAAAATAGCCAAATTGGAAAACCGATCACCTATAGCATTAAATATTAATCCTTGAATAGGTTGGTTTATCTGGGGAAAAATAAATGAGAATATCAAAATAAACCATCCTAATAGTATAATAGCTTCTAATCTTGTAGGTAAAATTCCTCCAAGAATCCAATTCAAAGATTGGGCATGGTATATTCTACATAATGGAGCCATAGAAATATGTCTCCTGAATATATTAGTACAACTTCCATAACTTGATTTCACCCAGTTGGGGAATAAGAAATAACTCCAATTACACATCCCAGCAATAAACATCACCAAAAACCAATATCCTGTCAATGCAGTTCCAAACCAAACGTCCCAGTTCAAACTTTGATAATCTTTGTAAAGAAGCTTAAAGTAATTCTGGGCACTAACAGGGTCAATTCGAACTGGGTAAGGAAAGGGAAGTTTAAAACCGGGGAATTTGTATCTTAAAGTAGGATCAGTATGATCAGCTTGACTGAAATAATAATCGTTTTCAACTTCATAATGAGTGGAGTTTGTATAGGCATCAAAAAACTGACTTCTTGTTAATCCATAAGATTTACAGGATCTCAAAAACTCTTTCACATACATTTCAGAATCACTAAAGTTACCATCAACTAAACAAATAGCCATCGACCCTAAAGCTGGTTGATCATGAATGTTACAATAATCCATAGTTTGATGTTCTAACCGTTCATAGGGCTCAATTAGATTCCCAATCAAATGGCCACAAGCCATATGGCCAAGTTCAGACTTGTGGTAAACCTGAAGACTGAAACATAGGCCTACTAGGTATAGGAAGAATATCATTGAAAAGTACTAAATTTCGTAGGAATGAAATCCCATATACTTTATAAAAATTTAACATGAAACGATTGAAGTAGTTGGGCTATGGATGCTTATCATATTTTCAAGTTTACTTCCCCACATGCAAATATATGTTATCATCAGTATGGATAAATTTGAAAATCTGGCTAAGAAAAGTGTGAGTAGACTGTGCAAATGATTCAGGACAAGGGGCCTATTGCTTTCCACTAGATCTAGAATGAAAAATCTAGATGGAAGGATTTAGAAAGGATCTAGATATAGGATCTGAATATGGAATCTAGATAAATGGTCTAGATAAATGATCTAGATAAAGGATCTAGACATTTAAAAAAGATCAAACTTTTTAAAAAAAATTCAGCCATTTAAAGCATTAAATAACAACAAAACCAAAACACTCCAACAATGACCACCACCATCTTACTACTTCTCTTCACTCTTCATTTTCATTTTCTTGATACTTGATACTCAATTTTCTACTTCGCACTTTACCATGGAAGGGTGGAGTGAAATATCAAGAACTTCGGTACGAAGCTCCCTAACGTCCTTCGAGTTCGACAATCAACATAATTTAACTTGGGTAGGTGATAATTATGGATCTGTCAATTCTTTAGCGTCTTATTCCCCTTCCCTACCGTTATATAGCTACACTAAATTTAAATCCAGTGTTGATAGTCCAATTAAACAGATTATACCCACCAATGGCAATGTGATATCATTATCCAACACCAATTTAAATGTAAATAATAAGAAGGGAGTTCCCCTTTTCAATCTTAATGGTCATTTTGATGAAAATTACAATAAAAAATTCAATTGTTTTGGATTTAATGATTTGGATAATGATCTTATTATCAACAATAACCAAGGTGAATTACTTAAAGTGAATATGAATAACCACAACAGTTTCACCAAATACGATTTCTCCGATAATTTATCATTTATTTACCATCAATCAAAATTTTTAACTTTGGGAAAGATGGATGGAGCGGTAAATCTATTTGATCATAATTCCAATAGAATAATTAAAGAATTCAACGGCCATAGCAATGGACTAAGTGATATTGATGTTAGGGGAAACTATTTGGTTACTTCAGGATATTCAATTAGACATAATAATTTCTTTGTGGATCCTTTGGTGAATTTGTACGATTTAAGAATGATGAAGTTATTACCTCCCATTTCGTTCCCGTTTGGATCTTCATTTGTCAAATTTCATCCTAAACTTCCCAACATTGTGTTAATAGGTTCCAAGCAAGGACATTTACAATTTTTAGATATTTTTGATCAATCCAACTTTCAACTTTATCAAGTTGACGTAATGAACAACAGTTCCAATTATATTTCCAATTTGAAATTTAGTAATAATGGAGAATATATTGGTTTTAATGATAATTTCAATAATGTTATTTTATGGTCTTTCAATGGCTCAAACAATTTTAATACTTTTTCTCAACACCTAGATTCTTTACCAATGACTGATGAACAACCTTTGAATAAGTTTCCTATAGATGACGATAAGATTCCCTTAAGTGTTGTGGGAATGCCGTACTACAAAGATGCTTTACTTTCAAACTATGGATCTAATCTTATATTCACCAAAGAATTAGCTAAATTACCCGTGCAATACGAAACTAACGTTCCTTATTTAAGTTTAATTGAGAATAAGTTTGATAACAATTTCAATAAGTATTATAAGCTTGATAAATCTGATAACAATTTAATTCCATTTATTAGTGAGAATAATACTAGAATTAATGATTCTAAATTTTTCAAAGTTCCTACTTGCTACGCTAAATTATTAATCAAGTATTCTAAATTTGGTATTGATGATTTTAATTTCCAATTTTTTAACAAGACAAAATATAGTGGTTTAGAGAACAATCTAGATAATTCATATACCAATTCCATTCTTCAATTATACAAGTATCAACTGAACTTTCAAAATTTGGTGTTAAAAAATATTTTAAAAGAATGGTTACCTAATTCAGACATGAAGAATTTCAAAGGGTCTTCTTTACTAAATGAACTTGGATATCTATTTGACATGTTAAACAAAACTGATGGTAAAAACTTTAAGATTTCCAACTTTTCGGAATATTTGAATTCTTTAGGCACGGAAAATTCTTTTGTTGCTAGTCTTTTAAATTTTGATGATTTGAAATCTGTTAATAGTCAACAGTTGAAGATCATGACTTTGAAATTTAACTATTTCTTGTTAAACAAATTATCCGAAGATTTAGAAGCACAAATTGCAAATGTGGAAATCCAATCTTTAATTGGAATTAAACGTTTGAATGGTAATAAAACTACCCTTAGTGCTTGTATTAACCTTTCTCCATTAAATATTCAAGGTATAAAACTTTCCGATTACATAAACTATACCATGGAGAATATAGTGGAATTACCAAAGATGTTATCTATCAATGTAAACTTCAACAATAAAGACTTCAAAGGACTTCCATCTGATTGGTTACAAGAATATCTTTATACTGAAAAAATGTCATCGTCCATTATATTTAAAGATTCTTCAAACTCGTCGTTTAAAACTTATAAATTATCTGGATATGTGGCAGAAATTAACAATGGACCTGAAACTTCCATAGGAAACCATAACCTTATTACATTGCTCAACATAGAAGAGAAATGGTACTTGTTTAATGATTTCCTAGTAATGGAAATTGATAAACTGGAAGTATTAGATTTCAAAAAAGACTGTAAAAAACCCCTAATTTTAATTTACCAAAGTATCGAAGAGATTGAACCCATGTATAAAATTCATCCCCAAGACATTGAAAGTGGAAATCTCAACTGTTCCATTTTGTTTAGAGACCATTTTGCCGGTACTATAAGAGAAGACTACGCTAAACAGTACCAGCTTTTAACTGATAAAAACCCACCCAAGCCTGGAACGTTAATTGCCATTGATGCTGAATTTGTTATGCTTCAAAATGATCAGCTAGAAATCAATTCTAACGGTGGTAAAAAACTTATAAGACCTAAAAAACTTAGTCTTGCCAGATTATCAGTAATTGATGAAAATGAAATCCCATTTATCGATGACTACGTCATCCATACCCAATCCATTGAAGATTACATAACGGCATTTTCAGGAATTGAACCTGGAGATTTAGACCCTGTGAATTCCACCAAAAATTTAGTAACTTTCCAGACATGTTATAGAAGGTTATGGCTATTATTAAACTTGGGATGTATTTTTGTGGGCCATGGATTGGCTAATGATTTCAGAACTATTAATTTACATGTTCCAAAAGATCAAATTAGAGATACGATAGATTTATATTTTTTGGCGGATTTTAAAAGAAAGTTGTCATTGAAGTTTTTATCTTATGTAGTGTTGGATGAAAAAGTTCAAGTTGGTAATCATGATTCTATTGAAGATGCTAGATTTGCCTTGAAGTTGTATAAGAAATATTTGGAATTGAAGGATAATGATGGATTGAAGGGGATGCTTGATTATATTTATTTTGAAGGACAGGCCTTGAAGTTTAGAGTGCCTGATGTGTAGGAGAGCAAAATATGTAGAATAAAATAAGAGATAAACAAAATAAAGAATGTAACGTCTACTACCATATGGTACTAAGTTTCACCACCACTTCGCACTAGATTGCACTACCACCTCGTCTGTCTTAACCTATAAATTTAAAATGCGCACTCAAATTTCAATATGCCTTCATCACATACACCCGAAGATGGGAATGTTTTTCCCACTGAAAGGGCTCCTCATATAAGTAGACTGAAAAGTGAAGCCGATCAGCTTACTGTGACAGATAAATTAGAAAAAACCAGCCTCGATTCTGATAATGATAGACCCAGTGATTCTTCTGCTATGAATGAGCTGACAAGTGACTCGACAGAATTAAAAGGTACAACAACCCCCACGCCAGCGGCAAAAAGAAACAGATTGAAACATAATAGAAATGCATCGTATAATAAAGTTCCACCAGTAACAAGACCGAACTTGAATCGTTCAAAATCAACCGATGGAGTGGTACGAGTTAAAAGAAACAATCGATCATTCACCAAATTAACTGCTAATTTACAACCGTTAACTAAAACCTTACTGAACCAATCTTTAAAATCTAACAAATCCAACGGGTCCTTGAAGAACTTGAACGTAAATTTATCCAATGGAGGCTTAAAATTAAGTAACCGACAAGGGCGAGCTATTTTAAGATTGAATGACGATAATGAAGAATTTGAAGATTATAGTGGAGATGAAGAAGAAAAGCAGATCAAAGAGAAAACTGAAAGCACAGAAAAGATTCCCAATGTTCCAGAAGATTCTACAGTACCTTTACAAAATATATTTCAACAAGCATTGGAACCTAATTTTATTCAAAACCGACCAATTAATCAAATAGAAGGTGAAATAAGTAGAGATCATTCTAGAGACATGCAAAGAGAACATTCTAGAGATGAAGTAAGAGAAAATTCCAGAGATGAAATTCCCAGAGAACATTCTACAGATATAGAAGCTAAAATTGAAGATAAAGAGAATTCCCAAACTTCCAGTGAAATTCTCCAAGATAAAGTCAACACCTCCACTGATGATTTAACTCCTTCTAGTAATTTATACGGAGGATCATTATTTCTTTCGCAATCTACAGGACTAGTGAGAAAAATTGATCATCCTGGTCAAAATATTACCGAGTACGATGAATCTTATATAGAACCCACTTCTATTTCAAATGATGGAATTTCATTCAAAGCTAACCCACTTGATTTAAATAATCATAATATTGCTGAACCTGTAACCACCAATAAGAACATCATCAAAGATAACTCATATCAACCAAACCAAACTATTTTCAACAATTTACAAAGAACCAATAGTCAATATACTACCACAAAGAAACAAGCACAAAAACAACCAGCTTCAAAAGTGACACACATCCCCGTCAAGGATTTAAACGGAGCTAATAATTTTGCTACTTTTTTGAACAACAATAATCTTGCCAGCTTCACCGACACAAACGATAGTAGAACTCAACAAAGATTATGGTTACAAAGAGAAAATTCTTTGATGGACGTATCCATTGATCCTAGCCAATTGGCTAACTTGTCCAGTTTATCTTTAAACAACCTTATGTTTGCACATGCTTATAACCAAAGCAGTGCTAATTTAAACCAAGCATCGACACCCCAAACCCCCATTGGTAATTTGAATCTTTCTATGACTCCTTCCAGTAATAATGAACCTCCACAAAATGACCATTCTTCTTCAATGACTAACATGCACGGGTTACTTTTGATGCTTCAAAATGGACAACAAAATCCTATCCAATCGAGAATCGAGTTTGAAAGATTAAACAGAGAATATTTAAATGTTCGAAGATATTTAAACCCTGTGGGGGAAAGTTTAAGCAGAGTTAAAAATAATACGATTAAAATTGATAAAACGGGCCAGAGAACCGATAAGCCCCATAATCAAAATGCTAATACGTTCCAAGAATTTTCTTCAGAATTTCAAGAAAAGGAACAAGAAATTAATCACACTATTAACAGAATTTGGCAGGATGCTTTAATGCTGTCACTGTCTTTACCAAGACAACTGCCATATACACAATCACCAAAACAAAGTCTGAGACCTCAAGTTCAACGATTACCTTCAAGAAACCAATATATGAATTTACGAAGCTCCCAGGCCCCAGCCACTAGAGCGGTGAAGTTGGCGGCTCAGGCTCAAGCACATGCACAGGCCCAAGCCCATGCCCAAAGGCCAGAGTAGAACAGCAGAGTATTGTTCACAATTATGATTCATGTCTTGCATTAATAAATATGACTATTTATCCTATTTACAGTATTTCACACCATTCTATATTTTTATTTCTTCATCTCTAGCTTTTATTTCTTCATCCCTGTCTCTGTTTATGCTTTCCGTTACTCTTACAGTAAACATACACTCTTCCCTTTCTTCTAACCATATAACAGTCTTTACAAAATTTCTTAACAGAAGTCCTTACTTTGAAAGTACGGATTTGGTCAAGACCAGGTTTGACCACAGGCATGTTTGCCATCATATTTGTAGCCGCTATAGGCCGTTGGACTAAAGAATTTCTGGGTAAAACATTCTTTATAAGACCCGTTATTTTAAACATAGTGATTCTTTAATTTTTCAAAATTTTCAATTTTTCATTTTTCGCACTAAAAAATTGTCGTGCCCTATCCAATCGGCTCTGGAAAATCTCAACGAAATCAAACACGTAAAACAAACTTATTCACCCAGGGATAGTTTACCGGATAGTTACGGCTAGTTTATCCTTGATTGTTCTAGATAGTTACCATCATGTCCACCAGCAGTTACAAGAAGGATAATCCCTATGCCCAATCGGGCGGATTACCCGATAAAATGACGATATTTCAAGAATGTATACAACAATTCAATGCTTCACCAGTTAACGCTAAAAAGTGTAGACAATTATTAGCCCAATTGTTAAGATTGATTTATGTTGGTGAACAATTTCCATCACAAGAATCCACCACGTTGTTTTTTTCAATTTCCAAATTATTTCAACATAAAGACGTTGCCTTAAGACAATTGGTGTATTTAACCATCAAAGAATTATCATCAACATCTCAAGATATTTTGATGGTAACTTCTTCAATTATGAAAGATATTCAAAGTGGAGATCCAATCTACAAACCAAATGCCATTAGAACATTATCAAAAGTTTTAGATCCCACCACTGTTTCCGCCAGTGAAAGATTATTCAAAAATTCCATTGTGGACAAGAATCCTATTGTTTCTTCCGCTTCATTGATTTCTTCGTACAATTTATTACCCATCGCCAAAGATGTGGTTAAAAGATTCACCAACGAAACTTTAGAAACCATTCAATCTTCTAAACAGTTTTCCCCTGATCAGTTTCAATTACACGAATACTATGGAAGTGCCACTACAAATTTACCTTCCACCACTTACATGTACCAATACCATTCTTTAGGGTTATTGTATAACTTGAGAAACCACGACAAGATGGCGTTGATGAAATTGATCACTTCATTATCTGACAGTTCTACTTTAAGAAATTCTTTGGCTGTCATTCAATTGATCAGATACATAAATAAAATTTTGGTTGACGATGAAAGTTTGATCCAACATTTATTCCCTATTTTGGCCAGTTTTTTGAAGCACAAGAGTGATCTGGTTGAATTGGAAGCTTGTAAGACTTTAGTTAGTTTACAACATTTAATTTCCAAGCATGAATTTTCCAATGTTGTTAATACTTTACAAAAATTATTGAGTGTTCCAAGAACTGCTACCAGATTTGCAGCCATTAGATTGATTAATAAAATTTCCATCAAGGACCCCAAAGAAATTATCACCGTTAATCAAGAGTTGGAAAATTTAATTAACGATTCCAATAGATCTATCTCTACTTTGGCTATCACCACCTTATTGAAAACCATTGGTGCTGGTACTATTGAATCCACTTCAGGAGATTTCATTGGCAGTGAAAGTGTTGATAGATTGATCAACAAGATGACATCTTTGATGGACGAAATCACTGAAGATTTCAAGATTGTCATAATCGAAGCCATTGAAAATTTGGCCTTGAAATTTCAATCCAAGCATAAGAAATTGGTAAGCTTTTTAACCGATTTATTAAGAGATGACGGTTCATTAGAATTGAAATCCACCATTGTTGATACTTTGTTTGATTTAATTAAATTCTTAAAGGATGGCAGTGCCAAACAAACCATCTTGATGAACTTGTGTGAATTCATTGAAGATTGTGAATACACTGAATTATCAGTAAGAATCTTACATTTGTTAGGTGATGAAGGTCCTCATACTACCAATCCAAGTTATTATATTAGACATATTTATAATCGGTTGGTATTGGAGAATTCCATTGTTAGGTCTTCGGCCGTTATTTCCTTATCTAAATTTGCCATTATTTGTGGAGGTGAAGTTTCCAAAAACATTGAAATTTTATTGGGCAGATGTTTAAACGATGTTGATGATGAAGTTAGAGATAGAGCCACATTATCTTTAAGTTTTATTAAGAATAATGAAAAGAAATTGATTGTGAATGAATCCAAATATGATTTGGGAGTTTTGGAAAATAAGTTAATTCATTATTTGAATAACGAATCTAATTTTGATACAAAATTTGACATTAATGAAATTCCTTTGATTTCTAAAGAAGAATTACAATCTTTGGAATATGAAAATAAAATCAACAAATTGGAAAAAGTTGAAACTGAAGATGTTACTGCCGATAAGTCCAAATCTGAAGATGCTAAAGACACTTCAGCGGATAACGATGCCTCCAACGATTTATTGAAACAACAAGAATTTGCTCAAGAATTAAGTAACATTCCTGAATTCAGTCAATTTGGCAAATTAACTAAATCTTCTTTAACTCCAATTTATTTAACTGATAAAGAAAATGAATTTGTGGTTACTGTGCTCAAACATTTTTTCATTGACTCCAGTAAACTTGTATTACAGTTTAACATCACGAACACTTTATCCCATTTAGTATTACAAGATGTTTCTGTTATAAGTCAACCTGATAACCCAGCTTATCAAGAAGAATTCATTCTTTCTTTGGACGAATTGAAACCTGAACAAACCGGTACTATTTATGTAGCCTTTTCTGCTCCTAAGATTGAAGATGATGAAATCATTTCTGCTTTCGGTAATACTTTATCATACACCAACAGAGAAGTAATCGACGAAGAAGGAAATATTGATGCTAATGATGAAGGATGGACTGATGAATATCAAATTGAAGATTTGGAAATTACTCCTGGTGATTTTATTCATCCATTATATAATTCCAACTTTACTGCTGTATTTGATCAATTACCTTTGGAAGATTCTGTGGTTATTACTATTCAAGGAGTTAAGACATTAGAAAATGCTATTACCAAGTTAAAGACTACATTAAATATGATGCCATTGGATGGCTCAGATTATATTCCAAATGATTCTACTTCACATATTTTGAAATTGTTTGGTAAGGATATTTGGGGTGGAAAAGTAGGAGTGTTGGTTAGATTGGCATTAACGGGGGGTAAGATTGTAGCTAAACTTCAAGTTAAGAGTGAGATAGAGAATGTTTCTAAGGTTATTACTGATGGGGTATAGAGAGATGAAATAGAAAATAAATGTTATAAGATGTATAATAATGTTTAAGAATGGACCATAAGGATCTATGAATAATAAATCTATAATCAATACATGAATGATAATCTACAATCAATCTACCACGGACAAATCAGCCCATCATAATTATAAAACTTCCCGTTATCTTCTGGAGTCAATTTTCCAAAAACCTTAAGAATATAATCAACACTTTCTTCAATAGTTTTTATTTTAATACTAGGATCCCGAATTTTAATTTGGTCCGTCATATCAGTTTCACAAACTCCTGGATTCAACATAACTACAACAGCTTCACTTTCAAGTGAAATTTGTTTCCCAACATAATTAAGAGCAGCTTTAGAAGCTCCATAACTATTATGACCAAATTTCCAGGTCTCTAACAATTTAATTGAGCCTGCTTCACTTGACATTAAAACAAAGTATGTAGATTTATTCAAGATAGGCTTAACTGCAGTATAAAGCTTAATAGATCCAACGACATTGATATCAAATAATCTGGTATATTCATCAAGGGAATGTTCATCTGCGGTACTGAAAACGTTATCTGCCAAAATTGCAGCATTGTGGAAGATAACGTCAAAGCCTTGTTTGACTTCTTCAATATCCAATGCCTTTTTGATATTTTCAACAGTGTCAGCAAAATCAATATACACTAATTTGACGTTATCGAAGCCTAAGTCTAAAAGAGCTTTAGCTTTAGCTTCATCTCTAACGGTACCGACAACGAAATTGTTTTTATCAGCAGCCACTTGTTTAACAAATTCAAACCCAAGACCTCGGTTAACACCGGTAACTAAATATCTCATGATACTTGAACATGTTGAACGAGTTTTAATTTATATAAATATTGATTTGAAATTGGATATTCACAGTAATTAAGTGTGATTAACACCAGCCGCATTTGAATCATATAAAATTAAAGTGATTCACATAAGTTTAATCTGATTCACAACAAATTCGGTTTAATTTCATTAGAATCAACTGAGATTAAACTATAAATAGGCTGGTTATAGTGCAAATAAATCAAAATTAATAAATGGGTGATACAAGACGTTGAGCATTGCATTTGGCAGTTTAAACGTCTGTCTTCTTAACTAGCACCATCTAATTAGCAATCAATCAGCCTTACAAACTACCAGTCGAGCTTCTACCAACATAACACTCCTCTACCACAAATCCAAATAATTCTTCTTTAAATCAAATCCAAAACCATTCCTACTTACTCAACCTTTCAAAATCCTACTTTTTCTTCCTCTGAAATCAACCCCAGATTAAAGCCGATCCGGCGCGCAACTTCAGCTTTTCACCGTTTTGCTTGAGGAATGAAATAGTATGAACATACTAAGAACCTCGAAAACTACAAGAATAAAATTAAACCAGTACAAGCCCGTTCATTGCCAATCGTTTAAAACTTCTAGTGTTTCTAGAAAAGTTCCTTTCAACAAGTTTAATCAACAAGTACAACTGAATCAAGTGAACCCTGTGAAAAAGTTAGAGGTTACTATCAATTCCAAAATGTATTCTACGTCTTCAAAAAAAGTGGATAAGTCTGTCCAAGATACAGAGAACACACTTGGACAAGCTCCAGAACACCTGGTAGAGAAATCAAATGATCAAACTCATGAACATGAACATCAAAATGATCACTCACACAAACACTCACACGAGCATAAACAAGACCATTTACAAAGCCATTCAGAGCACTCCTCAGAACACTCCCACTCCGTAAACATGTTAGGCCATTCTCATTCCCACCACCAACCAAATGAGTTCCTCTCCACCAGTCTTTCTAACCCTGCTGTTCGTATCACCTGGGTAGGTTTGATAGTGAACATTGGATTAGCCATTTCCAAAGGTATTGGAGGAGTTTATTTCCGTTCTCAATCATTAATAGCCGATGCTATTCACTCAGTAAGTGATATGGTGGCTGACTTTTTAACTTTAGCCACGGTTAATGTTGCTACCAAGATTGGTAGTCCCAATAACTTTCCTTTAGGATACGGGAAAATTGAAAGTATAGGGTCTTTATTGGTCAGTGGAGTACTTTTATTTGCCGGAATTTCTGTTGGATGGTCTTCTTTACTTCAAGTTTTACAGTACGCTTTACCTGCAAATATTTATGAGTATGTTTCTATGGTTCAAATTGGGCATAGTCACAGCCACACAAATTTACCATCCATTGGAAATGCGGAAGACGTTGGTGATCATGGTCATAGTCATTCCCACCTGAATGTAGAAGTGTCAAAATCTCTGCAAGTTCCTGACATTAATGCTGCATGGTTAGCAGGAGCATCTATTATAGTGAAGGAAATCTTATTTCAAAGAACCATGAAAATTGCTCAAGAAATGAATTCTAAAGTGTTAGTAGCTAATGCCTGGCATCATAGAGTTGATTCTTTAACTGCTTTAGTGGCAGTCGTAACAGTTACGGGAGGAGTATGGTTCAATGCTGCGTGGCTTGATTCTGCTGGTGGTATTTTAGTTTCGTTCTTAATTATCAGAGCCGGTTGGGGGAGTTTTAAAAGTGCTAGTTTAGAACTTATGGATAAAGGAGAACAGAAGGGAAGTGAATTATCTACAAAATTTGAAAATCTGATTAAAGAAGAAATTACTAATGAGAACTTTAAGATTTTGAAATTATCTGTTTTAGCATCGGGAGCCAATTCCAATATCTTTGTGACTTTGGTAAGTCCAGACAATCGAGATTTGAAAGATTTGAATATTCTTGAGGAAAGTATTATTCAAAAGATTAAAGAACAAGATCTGTTTGTTAGAAATGTTTTTGTACAGTTTAAACAGATTGGAGAGGATAAGTATGGAGAGATATAATTGAGGTGACTTGGTTTGTGAAAACATGAGGTAACTTGGTTTATATTTGTATAGAAGCACAAGGTAACTCAGCTTATATTTATACAGGACTTATAATATACAGATAGCTATTTATAATCTTATAATGCATAGATACTATTTACATTCTATTTACATCTATTTCTTCCCTTCAATAAAAGCCATAATCTCATCAACAGACTTTAAAGAGATTCCATCAGCCTTTTTATTTTTCTTTTCACTCTTTTTCTCCTTCTTCTCTTTTTTCTCTACCTTTTTCTCTGGCTTCTTCTTTTCATGTTTTTGATATTCCAAATAAGTATTCAAATTAGTAGCAAAATTCAAACTTCGTTTAGTGAAATGATCTTTAGGTCCTAAGACTTGATTAAAAGTAGCAAAGGCAAAATCATATTGTTCTTTGGCAGCTTTATAATTATTTGAACTGATTAAAGCATATCCAAATCTATATCTCACCAATCCAGTAACTTCAGATACCTCTCCATTTAACTTGATGGAAAGTTCAATAGCTTTTTCAAACAATTTCTTACTACCATCATATAACTTGGCCGTGGCCAAAGATTCAGCTAAATTGGCAAAAGTAGTCACAAATGATGGATGAATAATATCATCATTTCCATATACCAATTGCCAGTTTTCAATAGCATGTTGATACAATTTCAAAGAACTAACCAAATCGCCATTGTTAGAATCAAAAAATCCTGAGTTGATATAAGAAGTGATGGTGTTATGAGAATCAACCCCAAACACTCTTTCACTCAAAATACATCCAATTCTAGCTACACTTGAAGCTTCATAATTCATATTCAAATCATTATAAAGTTGACTCAAATATCCATAGTATGATGCGGTTTCTGGATGAACTCTACCGTAAATTTGTTCATGGAAAGTTAACAACTCATTGAATAAAATTAAACCATTCTTTTGATCGTTTTTCATTTCCGCTTTGGCAGTTTCAAAGATTTCATCTAAAATGGAGGCTTTGTAAGAAGAATCCTTAACTAAAGGAATGAAACAGACAATATCATCAGCTTCAAAAGTGGAATAACGAGGCATTTGCTTTTCTACAACAATAACCTTTCCTTTCTTCTTTTTAGAACCATTGGAAGTCTGTTTGATGTTTTCTTGTTGCTTATTGAAATCTTCTTTGGTAAATACATACTTTTGTGCTTTCCATTGAATACCAAATTTCAAAGAAATTTCTCTAAATAACTGTAAAGGTCTAATCAAATTAAATAACCAATTTTCAGGTAATTCAAATCTGAACCGAATAAATACTTCTTTAGCTACCATAGAAATAACATCTTCACTGGTGAGTTTAGTGAATTCTAAATGAGATTGATCATAGAAGGTTTTTAAATCTTCTTCTATCAAACAAACAGGATTGGTGGTGATTTTAGAACCTAACAAACAATTGAGGAAATGGGTTATAAAGGTGGTTAATAAATTGCTGGGTAAGGATTTAGATAATTTCCGTAAAATATGTTTAACGGATCTTGCAACCATTTCTTGAACTGAAACGAGATAAAGAGCCTGATAATTTGCAACCAAAGGTTCGAAAGTTCCAGAAGTTTTCTCTTCTTCTTCTTCTTCTTTTTTGTCTTCCTCTTTTTCTTCTTTCTTCTCTTCCTCCTTCTTCTCTTGCTCTTTCTTCTCTTCCTCCTTCTTAATCTCCTCAGCCAATACCTCATTATCTCTAATACTCTCCTCAATTCTAGCCAACACCCCCCTCTTCTTTTCTTGAGAAAGATTAGCAATGTATCCCAAATATCTTAAATTAATACCGCTTCTGTGTAATACAACACTTAAATGAGTACCATCAAAAGGAGCCAATTGAAAAGTTCCTTCATCCAAAAACTCTTCAATCAAAGTTTTGATAAATCCAGAAACTTCTTTAACTTCATCTTGGTCTTCAGTTGATTCTTCAATTCCAGTAAAGGCATCAGAATTCACAGTTACTTGATCACCTTGAACTAAAATTTGAGGTTTCTCACCATCTTCTTTGTCAAATGTTTTACCTTCTTGTTCTAATTTTTCAGTTTCAGTTTTGATGGCAGCAGCAATTTTTCTTTTCCACCATTCTTCCACAGCTTCATGTCTCACGTAAGTTTCTCTGTGGGTATAACTATCTGAGTTGTCTGAAACGTGGTCTTGAATAAATGTGATATCCAATGGGGCAGTTCTAAATAAATCAATAACATACTTTCTACCATCACTACCTTCTATTCCTTTAATGTCTTTTGAAACCGCTAAAGTTGCAGAAGTCTCACCAACTTTGACAGAATGATGTTTGGAATGGAAAGCATCTGCTACTGGGGTTAAAACTTCATGGAATTTTTCATCAAATAACACTTCTGATCCATCAGCACTCAATCCATACTTAACTTTATCTAAATCTTCTCCTTCGCTGTCTTTGGTATCAGAAAAGATTCCCGGAACAGGAGCTTGACAAATTACTCTTTTACCTAAATAATCAACCACGCAAGTTAACAAGTTATGAATACCGGTGGAATCAATTCTGTTCAATAATTTAATAGAACTAAGATCTTTACCAGCAGCATATCTGGCAGCTTCATCACCTCCAACAGTTTCAAACACTCCAGAACCATCAACACCGAATGAATAGAAAATCCCATTTCTTAAATATGTTAAATGGTCAGGGTTTTCAGAAATGTTCATAGCAGGAATGTTCCCATTAACAATATTGATAGCAGTTTCAGTAGCGGTTTTGTTGAATTCAAAAATAATCTTACTGAAAAGTTTTTCTCTCATGATTCTTTCGTTAACGGAAGATTTTGGTAATTCTCTAATGGCTTGAAATTCTTCGTTCCATTCCTTAACAAACTCGGCACCATCAACACCATTAGAAATTAAAGTGTATTCGTTTGGAGACAAATATGAAGAATTGGTCAAACTTTCAGTACCAACAATCCAAGGATAGTTAACAGCAGAATTGGTGGGGATTAAATAAGTTTCTGGGTTCTGATTATTGTTGTGTAAAGAACTAGCATTATGAATAATGGTTTTCTCAAATAATGGTGATAATGATTTAACCAATTCAAATAAAATGAAATGTTTACCGATTTTTCCTGACAACGGTTTTACGTCAGCATTAAAAGTGCTATTGGAAGATTTGTTAACGAAAAAACCAGAGAAATGACTGGTGATATGGAAAGTTTCATTCTCCAAAGTTTGAAGAGTGAGGTAAATTAAATCACCTTTAACTTTTTGAAATGGTGGAACTGGCCATTGAGAAAGACTCAAAGATTTAACGGGGGATTTGAAATCTTTGTGGGGGTTGATAAAGTTGCCGGATTTTAAAAGGTCAATTGAGTTAGTGGAGGTTAAGTCTTCAACGATGGTACGAAGTTGAGTTTTTTCATCTTCAGACAAAGAAGACTCTTTAGATTCTTCTTTACTTTCTGTTTCTTTTTCCTCCCCTTCCTTTTCTTCTGGTTGCTTCACCAGACCAAGATCTAATCCCCCAAACTTCGTCACACCCCCAGAAACTCCAAATGATGAATTGGATTTATCCAAAAGATGATATCCAATAATCTGTCTAAATTTCAACAAATGATCATAAACTCCAGCTAAAGTATATGGTTTTTCAACCAATTGCAAAGACAAAGTCTTAACATCTTCCAATCCTAAAGCATTTAAAATCTCTCCAAAGTTGGCAAGTTCATCAAAAGTATCAAGTAAATTGACATTCTGATATAAAATGTTGAAACTGGTTAAATTTTCAGTCTTGGGAATAAGATGTAAGGTTTCCTTAATTTGAGGCAAAGTGTCATCATGAGTGATCTCAATATCAACAGTATCCTTCTTTAACCCTATACTACTAGGTAAACTAAAGGTCAAAGTAAGAACTTTGACTTGGGGTTCGTTTTCAGCCATTGAAGATTGAAAAATTAATTTTTCAGTCTGAGATTGAGAAGTCAAGTTTTGATGTTGGGAATTAGGTATAAAATTATAATAAGGAGATGATAGAGAAAACAATTTTTACTGAAATTGTTCATTTCATTTCATTTCATTGACTTTGCTGTTAAACTTCTTTTTTCAAATTTCAAATTTCTTCATCTCTTCACTTCTTCACCTATTACATCATCTCTCATTAATTCGCACGTTATCATGATCCAAGACAAGCTAGGGAACAGCCTAGAGCACCACCAAGATGTTCAGAGGATGTCAATCAACGACATACCTCCAGAAATCTTAGTGGAAATCTTTTCCAACCTTGAATTAGTCCAGTTGAATAGTTTACGGTTGGTTTGTAAGCATTGGAACTTGGTGGTTTCCGATAACACCATATGGGAAAAGTCATTTAAAAACAAATTTGGCAGTGATGAAACGTTTGCTAGCTTTGCATACACCCACAAATGGATTGTGGAGTATTTAAGTCGAATTCAAAATCTAAAAAGATGGAAAAAAGCTCCCATTCAACATGAAAACTATCAAATCTTAAATGAGACTTATTTGGGAGATAATGAGTTCAGTCTTACGAATTTTAGATCAGATAGGTTTCTTACCTACTCCAGAATAAATAACAATGTTTCCATTTGTGCTTTAAGTACTGGAAAAAACCAAACTTTCATCCCTGGGAGTAATTACTCCATCGTATCTTTTGGTGTCAATTGGAATTACCTTGTGTTTGGTACGGGAGAAGGAGGTTTGTTTATTAAAAATTTGATAACTTCTACCGCTTCAGGTTCTAGAAGTTCTACGAAAGAAATTATCAGCAATTATGGAAGGAGTGAAAGTATCATTCTCGTGGAATTGAATCCTGATTTCGATAGACATAAAGATAAAGTAGATCTTATCGTTGGATCTTCTCGGGGGAATTTATATCTCTATAATTTGAACGGAATAATATCAGGACAATTAGATGTTGTAGGAAGGTTATTGAGTATTAAAAGTGATTTCAAAAGTGTTATACTAGTGGTAACTACAGATAAGACTTATATTATTAGTTTTGACACTTTGGACATTAAACATGAACTAGACAATGAATTCCCCTTGGATGAAAGTAGCATTATAGATTTTGATCTTGGGGGATGTAACATCATTTTAATTGCCCTCAATCAATTAAGAGTAGTGAATTATGAAGAAAAAGATGTATTTATTAGAAGACTAGATATAGCGTACGGAATCAAACTAGGGAAGTTACAGAAGAGTACAAAACCAAAAGATTCTTCACTTATAGGAGGAGATGGACTTTTTTATGCCAACGTTTTAGAAGACAATACTATAATTGTATGGAATGTGAGAGATAGGAAAGAAGACATTAGACCCCGATTAAGATTTCAAACCAACTTTAATTACAAACACGGAACGGTATCACCTGATTGGGGGGATGAAGTTATCAATGCTATTGATTTGAACAGTTCAGTAATACTAGTTTCTGGTTTTAATGGGTATACAAATGTTCATGAAATATTTACAGGGGAACTTATACGAGGAGCATCTATAAAGTTTCCTGCCAAGAGATTTAAACATCTTTATAATCAAAGAGTTCCTGTGAGAGAAGTGAGATTGAATGATAATAATAAAATCACTAGTGGGATAATTATTTGTGGAGATGTGGTACAATACTTCCAATTTGGAGATATTGAGGAGGTTGCGAAAAAAGGCCAAAAGAAGAAAAAGTTGAATGTTTCGGACGATGGTAAGAAAGCCCATAGAAAAGTGATTTTAGATCAATTGGACGATTATGACCGGGAGCAATATAATCAAAACAAACAAGATATTATGTTTGACAAGTATAATGGAGATGAATTGGGAGAGGATGAATTATCCGTAGCTATAGCATTAAGTGAGAGTACACAACAGGAAGAAGATGAAGAGTTGAAAAATGTCCTTGAAATGTCAAAGGATGATCAAAAGGATGAAGACGAAGAATTAAAGAGAATTTTAGAATTATCACTTCTAGAACAATAGTAGGGAATAGGTATAGGAATAGATATATAGAGTAATTCTGGAACCGTTTCGGTAAAATGATTCCGGTGTTTCCCTTTCGGGAAGAGTCGCGAGTCATGAGTCAGACGGCACGAGCGAGGAATCAGGCAAGAAAGAGATAATAAAGAAGACCATTTCATTAAAAAGATGCAGTTAAACTTTTATGAGATATTCTTCACTAAATAAACTTTTATGAATTATACTTCCAATCTTTCAACCTTTCAACCTTTCAACCTGTCAACCTTTCAATCTCAATCTAACCTTACGTATCTCTACCTCAATTCCTCCGGTCTCCTTCCGCCTCCGTTCCGTGCGGTCCCGAAAGGTTCTAGAAAATTTTCACAGCCTTTGTTTTTAAACTTTATATCCCCTTGACTGAACCAAAAGCATTCATATTAACATGGTTTTTGGTTCATTCATTAGGTTGAAATGTTACCAACCCATTCAACTCAAGTTCTTTCAGAGTTCTACCAGTTACTTGAATAACCAGGCCGCAACTGCTTACTTCCATAACGCTGGCATTTTCAACGGTAATGGTCCTCATCCTTCCACTCATTCTAAGAGGTTTTTAAGCATTGATACTGGTCATTATGGTTTGTATTACACCTTGCTTAAGAAGGATTCCGATAGACATTGCCACAAACAAGTGGATGTGATTTATTTCAATCCTATTTTATTAGCAAATACTTCCAGTACAACAACTATAGGCTCTACATTTTCCATCCTGGAGTTCAAAAACGATATCAACAACAATGTTAAACAGATTCAGCACATCACCAGAAGATTTATGTCCACAAGTTCATTCATTTACAAGAAGAGTTTTTCCATGTCCGTGCTTTGTCCTTCTCCTAAAGATGTACTTCTGTATTGTCCTCTTCACAGAAAGATGAAGAGAATGCATAGCACCAAGGCTGAAATTGTGGAAATGGTTGAACCAGAAGTAAAAACGATCGAACCAGAAATAGACGACCTTGAACATTTCAAGCAATCCCAAATTAGAAGTATTGAAACTGGTGATATTAATCTTGTATATCCAATCTACCAATCACTTAAAAGAAACGAATTAACTTTACCTTCAGTTGAATTATACAATAAGGTTTTAATTTCTATTCTTTCTAGACAGGTAGATCAAGCAAATACTATTGAAGACATAGAAACCAAATTAACCAATCTTTTAACTGTATATCAAGATCTATTATCCCTTGCAAATGAGGAAAATATCACTCCCAATACAGAAACATTTAACATCATTTTAAATGGATTATTGGATGGAAGTTTACAATCTATTCAAATTAACAAGACCAGCAACTTACCAATCAACATATTTAATGATTCATATGTTAAAGCCCAAGAGTTTGGGTTGATTGCCATAGATTTGATCTTTTCAGTACAAAACTTTCAACACTTAAACCTCCAGACATTATATCCTAAATTATTTAAATTACTCAATAACTACCCCAATTTGATCAATAAAGAGATTCTATTATTGACCTTCAACAATATGATCAAGAACTGTCAAGATTTTGATTACTACAATGAATTGATAAAGTTGACCAAACATTTTAATGCCTTTGAAATTTTAAAGAACGACGATTGCTATGATTTTATCTTACACGTTTATAAATCTTATCAAACTCAAATGATGAATTCCGACCAGTTATACAATTTGTACGACACTTTAATTGTGGAATTGATGAAGACTAATAATTTTGAAGTTGCCAGTAAATTTTTAAACGAAATCTTGAATGATTTCCGTCAAAATTATCGGGTTGAAAACCGGGCTGCCATTTCCAATTTGATTTCCAATTACCTTTCCCAATTACAACCAGAAGAAGCTTTCAACTTGATGAAAGAATTCAATGGTGTTAGTTATATTCCTGAATTATCTATGGACTTTTACAACGAGTTAATCGACAAGTATATTGGAGTATATTCTCAACAAACTCCTGACAACGACAAAGTTTATCAAAAGATTTGGGAAATTGTGAATTATAACATTGTAAGAAAAGATTTCATTATCAACAATAATTTAATTTCTTTGGCTATTGATTTAAGAGATTATGATAATATCTATAAACTTTCCAAAATGGTGATTTTAAATGATCAATTACTTGAATTATCGGTATTCAAGAAACTATTGAACTTTTTCAACCATGGTCTTGCTGTTAGTTTCAAACCTTATTACGAATTGATTTTCTCTCTTATTGAACATCAATCCAAGTATTATAATGATCATAAGAAGATTAATGATTATTTGTCAGAGGTAATTAACTACATTGTCATTGAAGATAAACAAGCTTTCAAATCTTTGATTAATTCTTTTATGGTCAACAATGCTTTTACCCAAGTAGATTTAGTCAATGATAAAATCTACGGGGTGATTGAATTATCCAAGTATTTGATCAATCATGCTAACTACGGAAACAAAGAAGATATTTTGAAAATATTGAATTTCCAAAGTATGATTATCAATGAATTTGAAAACCCAGAATTGGTATACATTGGATTGGACAAAGATCTTGAACTTTTCAAACTGAATTTAGTAAATAGTTTCAAAGCTTTATCTGAAAGTGTAGATGTCCATACTAGAAGTATGGCCGATAGTTATGGTTATTTAGGAGAGCCTTCAAAGAGTTTGGTTTCTGTTCCAAAAGCTGAAATCAACTTGAATCTTCTTTTGAATATTAACTATACCCTTGGAATGGAAAAGTTTGAATTCTTTTTATCCAAAGGGTACACTTTCAATAAAGATACCTTGAGAATGATGATCAATAGTGAATATTTATTGAGCACCAAAAACTTGGAAAAGTTTGTCAAGGCAGTTTTGAATAAAAATTCATCTGAATTGATTGTTAGTTTGATCAATGAAAAGTTTGATAAAGTGAATATCATGATTATTAATAATTTGGAAACCATGAATGATGAAATCTTTGATCTGTTATTAGCTTCCATTGAAACTTCCAACAATCAATACTTGTTTGATTGTTTCAATTCCATTGGTTATAATGTTAACGATTCTCAAATGACAAGATACTTGAAGGTGTTACAGCGGAATAACGAATTTGATCAAATCCATGAAATTGTTGGTATTAACCAAGATCTTTTACAGAATCAAGATGTTCTTGTAATCTATTTAAACAGTTTACTTGCCAACAATCAAATGAATGAGTTCAGTAAAGTTTTCAAATCCAAATTCAACACTAAAGAATCCATGAATCAATTACTTGAAAACGAAGCTTTGAAGTCTGTCGTTGATGATTATTATTTACTCACCAACTTTGAATCCAATTTTTTCGCACCCAAGAAATTCAAATCCATGGAAAATTTATGTGACCAGTTATGTAATCAATTACGTAACCAGGATAACTTGACGACCATTTACAAGATGAACAATAGAATGATAAACTTGAATCAACAGACGGTGGTTAAGAAATTGTTAACTAAGATGTTGCAGTTCAAGTTGGACTATAAATTGTTTTATAACTTCTGTAAAGTTAGCAATATCACCAAACTTTCTATGGGTAACTTTAAGGTATTTATTAGATTATTAACTACTTTAAAGCAAGAATCCCAATTGAACAATTTATTGGTCAAGTTTTTAAACCAAGGTCAATTAGCTGATTATTTGAAATTTGACTTGGTTGAAGTTTTAATGGGAAACTTAAAGGACAAATTAGACATTTTAAAGGTATTCAAACAAAGTTTTATTGAAACTAAATCCACCATCAATTTAAAGCGAATTGAAAATTTTGAATTAACCAATTAACCCTGTATATAACGAATAACGATATAGCAATATATAATGAGTAACGACCGAAGGACCGTAAGTGAACCAAAGGACTGCAAATGTACCGAAGGATGTGAATATACCAAAGCCCGGGCTTGTGTGGCATCCATTGTGCCATTCCCGGTCCTCATTCGGAATGACAGGAAACGTCGAAAATCGATCTCCACATTTTAACTTTATCTACTTTTATCTACTTACTTAAAATGTCCACAAAAACCGCCCATTCAGTGGCTATCAAATCCTTCAATTCTAACCATTTGACATACGATCAATTCAGACCTTCTTTCCAGCCTCCAATTGTTCTAAAGTTTCTAAAAGATCTCGGTCTTTCTCAGGGTGAAAAATTCCACACCGATAAGAAAATCTTGGAGTTAGCAGCTGGTACAGGTAAATTTACGAAAAACTTAGTTGATTATGGTTGGTCTGGTGATAATTTAACCATTGTTGAACCCAGTGAAGGGATGTTGGAATCATTTGTGAAAAATTTTCCCCAGGTTAAAGCTTATAAAGGATCTTCATATTCTATTCCCCTTCCGGACAATACCTTTGATTCGGTTGTAATTGCCCAAGGATTCCATTGGTTCAGTGATATAAACTCTTTAAAGGAAATCAGAAGAGTTTTAAAACCTTCAGGTAAATTTGGATGTATTTGGAATTATGATGGAGCTGCCAATGCTCAAAAACTTTCCGAACCTACCCCCAAGTTTGATTATTTAGCGGAACCAGGTATAGAAATTGATGATTTAGTAGCAAATCTATTACCTTTTGAAGCTAGTAGAAAAACCATTGGACTTCATGAATGGAACCAACAAGTTACAGAATTTGTGTACAGTTTTGATCTTGATGTTCCACAATATAGAAGAGGTGAATGGAGAGATGTTTTAAAGAATAATGAATATTTTAAACCTGTTGAAGTTGAAAGTTTTTACTTTTACAAACTTTTGGTTGAACCAAAAGATGTTTATAATTATTGGTTAACTAGAAGTTATATCACTGCTTTGTCGGAAGAAGAAAGGGAAAAGGTTAAGAGTAAGATTGAAGATATTTTAGAAAAGTATGTGACTGATAAAGATAGAGTGAATAAGGAAGGTGTTGAGTATTTAGAAAGAATTATGGGAACACATACAATTGTTACTAGTGTCTTATAGATATTGATATAGAGCGTTCATATAGTATTTACTTCATTATATAGTACAAAACCTTCTATAGTTCTCACTCCCTCTTCAACCTAACACTCCCCGTAACCCATAACTTCCCCAAATACTCGTACTTCCTAACCACACTCTCATTAAACGCAACCAAATATCCATCTTCAAAGTCATTCTCATATCCTTCAATCCTATTAAATGCACAATAATAATATCCACTACAAATCCCATTTTTAACCCATCCCTTTTGTGGATAATAATCAATCTTTTCATTAAAATTCTTTTCGAAATCTTTAATTTCATCCAGATCTTTCTTTCTAGCCTTCCATTGTTTCCTGATGGATTTTTCATGTTCAAAATCATCAGTATCTTTCCGTCTATAATCCGGTAAAGATGGTGGTACTAATGCATGGGTAATTTTCAAAGGAGAATTGAAAATAGACGAAACTTCTTTGGGTTCCATTTTCACAAATGGATATTTTTCACCATCTCGAAAGTGACCATTTTTCTTACAAAAACTAAATCCTGAATTTATCCATAATAACTCACCTTTTTCATTTAAATGGCCCGGATGCGTAGAACATACTTCATCGGCTAAACTATTATACATTTTATGTTCAAGACGCTGAACAGCTCCCACACTCGCAGCCTCATATTTGTTGAATGCAAATTTCTGATCCCCTGCCATCAACAAACCTAACCAGTAAAACTCTTTATCTCCCCATACGGAAGTTTTTACAGGTTCTTTCCATAATCCTAGCGGTAAAGTCATAAGTAACCCAAGGAAATGTTCTCGCTTGTTGATAACCACTACTCCTGCTTCTTGGAAATGTCTATACCCTCTTAAATAATTATTGTCCTTCACTGTCTCAGGTTTTATTAAGGGAATGTCAAATAACTCATCAAGATTATTGGAATTCATAGGAAATAATCTTTGAAAAAAATTGGTTTCCAAATAATCATTGATATCCCTTAAACTTCTGTCTTTGAAAAACAAAGTAGATGTTTCTTGATATTCCTTGGAAAGGAAAAATCTTTCCATTTCAACTAATGGTACAGTGTCAGCATCCAAAAGAATGGGTTCAGCAAAAGAGTTAAAAAGAAGTGATAATAACTTATTGTTGTAGGTGGTGAATAGTTTGTTGTCACTTATTAAAGGTTTCACATTTGCAAACGAAATCTTTTGTGGGGGGTAAAGATTGTTCACAGTACCAGCATCCTTTATAATATCAATATCAGGTAACACCAGATCCAAGCCAGTGGAAGAAAACTCTATATCGTTCAAATCTTCATATCCAGCATTTATAATAAGTTCTCTGGCTTTAACACTCAAATTACCCCTAAATACAACTTGAATGGGTAACTCGTTGTTTAAAGCTCTTAGTACTCGTATTAGTTTGGCTATTTCTCGTGCATGTCTTGTGGTGGCAGATAATACAATACCTTTACCATTCAGACTCTTATGGTAATATTGAATCAAATTTTGATTATTTTCAGGTTCAAAGACTTTCCCAGAAAATTGCCCTTCACTGAAATCTGGAAGTCCATTGTTAAATTTAACACTACTGTTAGCATTATGAAACACTTCAAACACAGGGGTTCTAAATTTCAAGTAGGGGAAGAACTTTGCCGTTAAAGTATTGTAAAGGTTCTGATAATTGGATTCACTTTCAACTTCATTTCCTACAAAACACTTTCCGTAAACTCTCATGAGTGAGATTGCATCAACCATTTGTTGATCAACTCTCAAAGTGTTTTGGATCTCTTGTTGAAATTCTTTCTTAATTTTTTTCTTGTCCAATAATGAAAGTGTTCTATCTTGTCCTCCCTTCTCTTTTTTATCCTTGATTGAATTACCCAGTCTGGAAAAATATTGGTTCATTTTATCAATGTCTTTGTTATACTCGTTTTTCAAAAATCTGGGGAATGCCCAATCGGATTCTTCACGTAAAAAATCATTGAAAAAAACTGTACACTTTTCATCCATGGGTCTTTGGATAAAGTCCTGATGGTTTTTTGTAAACTTTTCATACCCAGAATATCGGGAATTCTTATAGTGAATAGTCTTTCGTATATTTCTGTCACTTTTGTCAAACTGTTCGGGAGTGAATTTTTCAATCATATACCGATCCACTGCTCCATAGAATATGACTACAAGCACACAGAACAAGGCTAACAAGCCCAATCGCCGAACAGAAACCCTCATGATTCATAAGATATTAAAGGAGCGAAATGTTGATACACGGGTTGCAAGGCTTATTCTCGAATTCGCATTGGATTTCGACTTCTATAAATAAGATGCCAAGTAGGTGCCAAGTTTGGCTTGGGAAGAAGGAAGAGATTTGAACAAAAGTAACTTTAATCAAGCGATAAAACAAGAGAATGAAGAGAATGTTGGATAGAGAAACATGGCTGCAAAAACTATGCATGTAAATGCATAACTTGCAGTACTCTGGGCTATGGCTGCAAATATATTCTGCTCACTATTTCACACCATCACCATTTATCTAGCTTTACCATCAGCAGCTTTCACATACAATATATCACCATCTTCAACAAAATAATCCTTACCCTTCATCATTAATTTACCAGCAGCTTGGACACTCTTTTCATCACCCAATTCGACAAATTCATCATATTTCATAACTTGAGCTAAAATAAAAGTCTTTTCCAAATCTGTATGAATAGTACCGGCAGCTTGTGGAGCAGTGTACCATCTTCTGATGGTCCATTCTCTGACTTCGTCTGGACCTCCAGTGAAGAAAGAAATCAAATCTAATTTCTGTCTCATGGTGGTAATAATCTTTGGTAATGCAGATTGAGTACCAATTTCTTTCAAGTATGCGTTTCTTTCTTCATCAGATTCCATACCCACTAATTTTTCTTCCAAAGAAACAGAAATTGGAATGATGACATCACCAGGAGAATGTTTATCAACCCATTCTTTGATTTTCAATAAATGCTTGTTTTTTTTTCTGATGTAGTCTCTTTCAGATAAATTGATTAAGTAAATACAAGGTTTGGCAGTTAATAAAAGCATGGAGTTTATAATTTCCACTTCTTTAACGGTCCAAGTTTGATTGGCGATTCTTTGTTTGTTTTCCAACAATTCAATAATTCTATGAACGAAAATGGTTTCTTCTTTCTTTTGTTTAACTTCTAAAGATTGGCCACCTCTTTTGGTGATTTTGTCTAATCCTTCAAGATGTTTTTTGGCAAATTCAATATCTTTCAATCTCAATTCATCAAGGATAATTTCCAAATCAGCAGTTGGGTTAACTTCATCATTGATATGGATAATATCAGAATCTTC
The DNA here is from genome assembly GCA_030572035.1 of Yamadazyma takamatsuzukensis. NCBI lineage: Eukaryota > Fungi > Ascomycota > Pichiomycetes > Serinales > Debaryomycetaceae > Yamadazyma > Yamadazyma takamatsuzukensis. Next base: position 72,451 of record JAJLZF010000028.1, on the reverse strand, counting down.
AAAACAACGAACAACTTGGAAAATGGCATCAACAGCTCTAATGTTGGCTAAGAAATTATTTCCTAAACCTTCACCAGCGTGAGCACCTTTAGTTAAACCAGCAATATCATAAATGGTCATAAAGGCTGGGACTTCACTCTTGGGTTTGTACATTTCACATAATTTATCGAATCTTGCGGATGGCACAATAACTCTGGCTTCTTCTGGATCAATGGTTGCAAAAGGATAGTTGGCAGGGTTACCTAAAGGAGATTTGGTGATAGCTTGGAAAAAAGTGGATTTCCCAACATTGGCTAAACCAACAATTCCGGACTTTAAGTTATTACCTGGTCTACCTAAAAGGATAGGTTTTTCGTTTACGACTTTCTTCTTTGGGGCCATATTGATAGATGAAAGATTTGAGTTTCCAATTCTCTTGATGAAAATTTTACTGCGACGTACACGACGTTGCTCATCCGGGTAATTCTCAATTTTTCAGTGAACCAACTTTTGATACTGCTTGAAAGAGGTTAATATGTGGTTGAAAAGCTTTAGTAGAACGTTTACAATGACTCCAAGAGTCTTAAATAAGTCCAGTTGTGCACCAGGAACTGTACTTAACTTGAAAATTAAAAAAAATGGTAATGAACCAGTAGCATTAGAAGATAATGAATATCCTGAATGGTTATGGGATTGTTTAAATAAAGAAAAACAAAATGAAGATTTAAAACAAAGTGATATAATGAAGTGGAGGAGGAAACAGTTGAATCAAGAGAACACTCAGAAGATTAAAAATAATAATTTTTTGAGTAAGATTTAGAAGAAAGTATAGGAAGATTAATAGAAAGAGTAAAATCACAAAGTAACAGAAGAAGAATTCAAATAGAAACCATAAATATCAACGTCATAAAATAGCATTTTACATGTTTCATGTCATGCCCTGTAAATATATAATTTTCATAAAACTTACTTTAAACGTTCATTTAACTTTTCATTAATCTACTCATTAATCTATCTACTCAATAACTTCAATTTCTTCATCGTTACTATATTTCATTTGGGCAATAGAAATCTTATGGTCATCCAAGTTAAAAACTGTATAACAGTGTCTCAAAAAGTTGTCTCCCAAAATAGTATGATCTCCACCAACAACTCCCAACATACAAATAGCTTCTCCAGTTTGAGTGTTTTGTCCTGCTTGTAACACCAAATCAGATAATGGAACCACAATATCTTTCTTATTGTCAAAGTTGTAAGTAACATTGTTCCCTGGTTGTCTTAAAGTACATGGAACTCTGTATCCTCCCAAACGACCGTCGTAGCTGGCATTAGGATCGATTTTTTGAACTAATTCATCAGCAATGTCACTTGGTAAGTAAGTCAAGGTAGTACCAGAGTCAAACAAAGCATCCACATTGACAGCAATAGTATCTCTTTTAGAAATACCGTATGATCTCTTGGTGGTACCGTTAACAGCAGCAATGGTTGGTTGAGGAGTTTGAGAACTCAAAGTGGTTGGAACGGCTGCTAAAGAAGATGCCATTTCAACGGATTCTGGGTTCAAAGATACTTCAATACTAGTTAAAGGAATTTGTAAGTAAACGTTATCACCCTGATGAAGAGGAATATCATATTCTTCCAATTCACCTTCATACTTGGCATGGTCAATACCTCCAAATAAAATAGATCCTTTTTCGGATTCAGCTGGAGTCAAATACAAGGAATAAGCGTTCTTTTTGATAATTCCTTGTTGTTTCATTTGAATTGGTAAGTTATCGTATTTTTCTCTGGCACTTTCCAATTGCTTATAACCAATACCAAAAACACCAACGTTGGAATCGGTTTCATCAGCAACGGCAAAGTTGGCACCTTCAAGGGAAATTTCAGTTCCTAAATCGATTTTATCTTGACCCCAAGTACCGGTAGCGAAAGTTTGATCCAAATATTGGATACTGAAATTGGTATTGTTGTTCTTAAATGTAGTGGAAGCATCTTCGTCGTAAGTTCCATAAGTTTCACAGTTCATGTCTCCACCGTTAGAAGTACAGTATGGATTTTTACTGGACATGATCCATAAATCCGAAGATCCTGTATCCACCAAAACACTGACTTCTTTTGCAGGGGTTCCTACACTCAAAGTAGTAATGTAAAAAGCTCTTTCATTCTTCAAATTAATGCTAGCAGCATCTCTCTTATCCAAACCCAAAGTATCGTCAATGTGCTCAAAGAAATTCTGAACTACATCAACCAATTTGGACCCTTTTCTGACATCAAAATTAAGTTTGTAGAACCCATCGGCAGCCAAGATTGGCGCAAGACATAACAAAAATGAAACTAACTTGAAGTTCATACTTTTTGGTAGTTTTTGGTAGTTTGCTTTTTGGGATCCGATTCTCCAGTATTTATACCTAGGTTATATTAGCCCTGAGAATTTGCAAGAAATACCTGAAACAATATCCATTTTTAGCCAACAAAGTAAAAGTGGCTTATAGTCAGGAATCGAGTCTATTGAACGACCGTGTAGATGAAAAAGTTAAATAATTACTTGATTGGGTGGCATTGTTAAGAGCCCAACATTAGGCTATTGTTTTCAAGTAAACAATTGATGCGATTCTGAAATGAGGTTTGAACCAGCCAGGGTCATTGAGACGATGGGGTTTTTTGATCTTGGGTAGTAGAGTGGTGGGAATTGTGGTTAGGTGATGTAGAGAAGGCTGGTTATACAGGGTCCACTTTATTACAGCAATTGGTGATTTATAAAAGTTTTACACGGTCTATAAAATTTTGCAATCGTGGATTGGTTAAGGTACCATGCAGGGCTCGCATTACGTCACATGCGTGGAGATGCTTTGCAGGCACATTCTCTGGGGACACTATGGACAGAAGGTCCAGAAGACCAGGTAAACCGTAAACGGGTTTGGTGAGTGAATGTTTTGATGTCAATAAAGCCAGTTGTCTGTCAAATTCTAGTCAATTTGTCTTGTCAGTGTGTTTCATCTAACCTTTTATGGTGCGACCTGCATTGCCTCGCTTATTTGCAACCTTTTTTGCATCTGTGTGCATTAAATCTCTTGCTTTTGCTTACAAACTAGCCTACCACGGGTTAGCTTCAATATCAATATCATCATCGCCCCAATTTCTATGAGCCAAAGAATTTGGCATTTGTACTTGTTTAAATAATTCATCTCCTTTATATCCGTTGTTGTATCTGTCATTTTTATAACCATCGGTTTCTTCTTCCTCTTCTTCTACCTCCTCTTCTTTTTCGTAATCATACGTATCGTTGACATCTTTTTTACTCAACAATTCATCCACATCATCTAAAACATCAATTGGTAAAGAAGGTTGAAATTTCTTAGCTCTTAAAGTTCTCACACCTCCTAATCCTGATCCATAATTATTGATCAATTCCGCTAAATTGGGTAAGGCTACACTATAAATATGGTTAGGATTAATATAAATATTGTACTCTTTAGATAACAATTTATTTTGAATCATATAATCTAAGTTGATTAATTTGATTTGATTTTCTCCTTGTTCATTCATTAACCGTTTAATGAGATTTATGGACGTTTTAGGAAGTTTTTCTTCTTCCACCTCATATTTGTAATTCTTGGTTACTTTTAACAATTGGTAGTAATTTAAATAATCAAATTGATTCAATGTGTTGATCAAGCTTTCTTCATCAGTTAACAGTGACATGCACTGTAAAAACTGAAGTAATTCTATTGTGGGTTGCAATTGGGTTTTACCAATAGCATAAATGGTATTGTAATGGAATATTAAGTTGTTGGGGTTTCTTTTATTAACTTTCGTACCATCGTTTAATAAATTGCTTAAAGGTTTAAAATCTGATGGTAAAAGTTCTTGTAAATGGCCATACTTTTCAGGTTTGAAAATTTTATAATTGTGAGATCTTAACCAATCTTCAATTGCTGAAAGGTTTAATCTAATTTGAATAGCTTTAGACCTTGAGCAGTATTTCGATTGGGAAATAATCTTATTGAATATTATAGCATTAACATAATAGAACACTTGAGAAAAACACTGAAACCTAATTAAATCGTCTACTTTATGAAGACTCAAAACATAGTCTAAAGCTCCTAGTGTTTGAATGTATTTCAATGGTGAAGGTTTCATTAATTCCTGTTGACTGGGGGGATACAACATATCATAAATATCATCAAAACTATTACTATGAATTTTCTTTTTGGTTTTAAACAAATTCCAATCTTTAGCAAATAGAACATTAGAAACATCTACAAGATTAGTAAAGTTCAACAAGCATTCATCTACCAATAAATTCAAACGTGAATTTATAGAAAATGATAATGTGGAGATTAATGATTGAATAATATTGATCAATTGCTGCAAAAAATCGGGGTAACTTTTATAGAAATCACTCTTGGTTAAATAAAAGTGTAAAAATTGAATTACCGATAACCAATAGCCTAAAAGTACAATATCACCGGCTCCTCCAACTGAGGTAGAATCATCATGAATAATCATATTGAACACTCCACTTTTGGTATTAGTAACAGATCTCAATCTGGTGATAAAACAATCAAAGGTAAAATTGGTTAATTCATCACTGTGAACTTTGGAATGAGAATATCTCAATAATTGAAATACTATGGCAGCAGGGATCTTGGTGTCATGTTGAAAATTTACTTTTTCAAGTCTCAAATTAAAAATAAAGTCCAATAAGATGGGAATGTCACTATCAGTATATTTGATATACTGGTCAGGTAAAAGTTTTTCATAGTCAAATTCTTTTAATTGTACCAAAACATGATCCCCGGACAACTCAGCTTCTTCATCATAAGCTTTTTGTTCCTCTTCTTCATCAAAAGTACTATTGACTGTAACACTCTGAAGTGCTATTCTATGCGATAAATCATCGATCTCTTCTCCGTAATTGTCATTTTGGTAGAATGAGTCCATGTTATCACCTGACAGTTTATTGAAAAGATTATGGGATCTGAAATACTCGGCCATTTCTTCGTTTTCAGGGTTCAATAAAGAAACCGCATTTTTTCCATCATCTTTAGGACTTAAATATGGATCTGCTTGATTATTCATCAACAACTTAACTACTTCTACCTGATTAAAATATACAGCCCACATCATTGGGGTATACCCCACGATAGAATCACTTAAATCAGGGTCAGCGTCGTGATTTAATAATGATTCTACTAATCCTATGTGATCAAAACAGACAGCAAATATTAACAATGAAACTCCTTTCAGTTCATCGGGGTACAATTTGTTAATATGTTCTTTGTTGGCCCGGACTAAATTTTCTAAAGTTACCATATCGCCATCACAAGCAGCTAAATATAGCTCAATGATGGATTTATCCTTTTCGTCAGAAGTATTCTCTAATGCTATCTGTAAAGCTTTTTTGGCACCAGCAATCTGAGCAAAGTTGGGATCTGAATAATTCAACAATGTTGAACTCATCCCTGAGTTTAAAACATTGCCATATTTGATCCCATTGGACAATTGGTCAGTAAGATTCCATCCATCCATGGTAAATGTTTGTCGCGATTTTGAACTTTGTTTCTGATTTTCATAAAACCTTTTGATCGCGGCGTTCTCTGTGGTAATTTTACTGCCATTTTTAATTCCACCCGACCCAACAGAGGCGGTCGCGTTATCTCGGCTTTTTTCCAAGAATCTTGAGAATACAAACTTCAAATGATATCACGGCTTTACCAACGAATAGCTATAATAGCATCACTTCTAGTGGTGTTTGTGTACTATGTAGTTAGCAATGTTGAAGTCAACAAGGGAATACATTTTTTAGATTCCATAACTAATCTCCCCCTTGTGAAAACTGATCCCGTACTAAAAGATTCCAAACCAGTACTAAAGGATCTAGAAGTCTTGGAAGAAGAACTAGACGAATGTACAGTGTTGAATCCTTTGAACAGAGCTTTTATTGATCTAAAAGGTTTGAGTGCTTTGGGAAATGAAGGCAAACCAGTATCTTGGGGAGCGAAGGGTTATGATAGTGGAGTGAATTTCACCTTGGGGATTTGTTCATCACCTATGAAAAAGCATCATGATTCTTCCGAAATTCAAAATGGATTGAACTCCTCTTTAATTGGGGCTTATTATAAAGATCCTAAGTCTCAACAATACGTTTCAATAGGAGAATACAATACATCTCCAGTATTCAGAGGGAAGAAATTAACTTTGACCTACAAAAATGGATCGTTCTGTAACCATTTGGTAGATGAAGAGACGGGGGAAAAGGTAAGAAAATCAACCATTATCACGTTAACTTGTGATCGAGAAATGTTATCAAAAGCATCGGTATCTTACATAGGAAGTATAAATGATTGTGATTATATGTTTGAGATTAGATCTCATCATGTTTGTCCAACGGCAGCTAAGGGTAATGATTTGGCAGCAGTATGGATTTTTTTAATCATTATAGCAGCAGCAGTGGTGGGATATTATTCGGGGAATATATTATATAAGCAGATGAAGAGAGGAGCAGTAAAGGTATAGATAAATTGTAGATAACATTATATAATACATATAGATAAATGCGTTAAACTTATTTGAATAAATTTTCTACTGTGGATTTGAAGTCTTTTTCAGTAGGAATTTCTTTGGGTGTCTCTTTGGGTGTCTCTTTAACTTCTTTGCTTTCCTCTGTCAACTTATTAATTCTGTTTTGTAAAACACTCTTATCTTGAGCTTGATACATTAAATCTTTAATTTCATCTGAAGGTCGTATCACATGCATGAAATTACAATGGTCCCCTCTATTACATGATTTATTATCATAAGCTCTACAATTTGCATCATAGAAACTTTCCACTGGTGAAAGTTCACAGTAAACTGGTCTTCCTCCAAACCATTCTTGATTAAGTTCTATCACTGCTCTTTGTGCTCCATCAGACGTTTTAAATCTCACGTAAACATTCCCGTTCAAATGGCTATTTTCATTTTCACATACAACTATTCCTTTTACTTCATCTATTGATGCAAACTTGATAAAAACATCTTTGTAAAAGTTTTCAAATGATTCTTTTATTTGATTCTCATTCAATTGTTGGTTCTTGTTTAATTTAGGATTTTGATATAAATTAGCAAGAAGGATTGTGTTGGATCTATTAGGTTTGATGTGTGTTCTGGAACACTTTTCCCCGTGCCTACAGGCTCCTATTCTGGTATAAAACAGACAAACAACCATGAAGAGTGAGTTTTGCGAAATGGCTGCGAAATGAAAATATAGATGAAAATATAGATGAAAATAAATTCAATGAAAATAAGTTCTACATAAAATCTGCAAGAAATTCAATTATAAATATTTTATTTAAGCTAAACTGTAAAACTATAAGCTAAACAAAGCAAAATCCTAAAAACAAAATACTTGATCTTCAGGATCAGATCTCATGCTGGTTTTATCCCATCCTAATTCTTGAGAAATTTCAATTAAGGATTTCTTCATATCTGGAGGTCCACAAATAAATAATCGATTGTCTTCACTTTCTGAAGGCAAGTATTTTTCAATCAAGTCTTTAGTAACATAACCAACATCACCAGTCCATCCAGCAGGAGGGTCTAATAAAGTATAATGAACATCGAAATCAGGGTATTTCTTACTTAATTCATCAATCTCTTCCTTCAACAAAATATCATTTACGGTGTTATTTGCATAGATTAAGGAAATTTTGGTAGTATCAGAAGGAGTAGTGATGATTTCAGTGATAACTTGTAAAATTGGAGTAATCCCTGATCCACCAGCTATTAATCCAATTTCTTTAGCCATATTAGTCTTATATTGTAATCTTCCAACTGGACCTCTAAACTTAACAGTTTGACCTTCTCTTAACATGGCCATTCTTCTGGAAACTTTCCCATTTTCATAGGACTTAACAAGAATATCAAAAAATCCAGTATCAAATTTATTGGAAATTGGTGAATAATATCTAATCTCATCTTTACCATCAATATCAAATACACATGCTAAATTATGACCAGTAGGAATATCTAAAATCTCATCTTCGTGGTTCAACTTGAATCTGTAGATGGCAGAATTTCTGGAGATGACAGTTTTATCAATTAATTCTAAATCAGTCCATCTAACGGTATCTATAGAACTTCTTCTCATCCAGGCCTGGTAAAAATTAAACGAACAGACAATAACAATGATGGCGATTGTATAGGGTAAATAGCTGATTTCCATAATCATGGTTCCTACTATCATCAAAGCAATAGGTATATATATACCATGAAGTGGTTGCTTCAATAATTCCCTTTTGTCTTCCATGTTGTGTCAAAGATTTTTCACGGTGTGTGCGGAAGAAATAAAACGAGATCAAAAAAGATTTAAAAAGATCAAAAAATAAAGAGATGAGAATAAAGAGATAAAAGAAGAACTTATAAAACTAATGAATCATCAAAAAAACAACTTTATTATATATTATACCCATACATAGCACTACTCACTGCTTACCTAATATTCTTCCTCTTCTTCGGGGAATGAATCAGTACCAACTTCAATATAATCTCTTTCTAAAGCGGCCAAATCTTCTCTAGCTTCAGTGAATTCTCCTTCTTCCATACCTTCTCCAACATACCAATGAACGAAAGCTCTCTTGGAGTACATCAAGTCGAATTTTCTGTCGATTCTTCTCCAAGCTTCAGCAATGGCAGTAGTATTGGATAACATACAAACAGCTCTATTGGCGCTTGCTAATTCACTACCCTTAATAGCAGTTGGAGGTTCATAACATATACCGATCTTAAATCCAGTAGGACACCAATCAACCAATTGAACGGTCTTCTTGGCCTTGGCTTGAGCAACAGCATTTTGAACGTCTCTGGTGACAACATCTCCTCTGTATAACAAACAGTTAGCCATATACTTACCTAATCTTGGATCACATTTAACCATTTGATTACCAGGTTCAAAACAAGAAGCGGTGATTTCAGCAACAGAATTAGATTCATGGTGGGCTCTGTTTTTACTGAAAACAGGCGCATAAGAAACTAATGGGAAATGAATTCTGGGGTATGGAACTAAATTGGTTTGGAATTCATTTAAATCAACATTTAAAGATCCATCGAATCTTAATGAAGCAGTAACGGAGGAAACAACTTGAGCAATTAAACTGTTTAAAGAACTGAAACTTGGTCTTGAAATATCTAAGTTTCTACGACACATATCATAGATAGCTTCATTATCAACCATAAAAGTACAATCAGCATGTTCTAAAGTGGTGTGAGTGGTTAAAACGGTATTATAAGGTTCAACCACAGAAGTTGAAACTTGAGGAGCAGGATAAACGGCAAATTCTAATTTGGATTTTTTACCGTAGTCAATAGATAATTGTTCTAACAATAAGGATCCTAAACCTGAACCAGTACCCCCACCTAAAGAATGAGTGAATAAAAATCCTTGTAATCCATCACATTGATCAGTCATTCTTCTTATTCTATCTAAAACATCATCTAAAATTTCTCTACCTACAGTGTAATGACCTCTAGCATAATTGTTGGCGGCATCTTCTTTACCAGCAATTAATTGCTCTGGATGGAACAAATCACTATAGAGACCGGTACGAACTTCATCAATCACATTAGGTTCTAAATCAACGTATAAAGCTCTTGGGACATATTTTCCTGATCCAGTTTCACTGAAAAAAGTGGAAAATCCTTCTTCTCCTCCCTTTGGTTTGTCCAAACCTTCTTCTAAGTATCCATCTGGTCTAATACCATGTTCTTGGGAGTATAATTCCCAACAAGCGTTACCAATTTGGCACCCAGCTTGTCCAACTAAAGGGTTAGTACGCGTATATATAACATAGTCAATTGGGGGGTGTTTGAACTGGATCAAAAACGGTGTAGTTGTAATCGGATGATTTACGGCACCAGGTCAACGTCTATATGACTAGATTGAAAGGTACATACCATTAACACTGATAACTTCTCTCATTATTAATTAGTAGAAATTAAATCGTTTGTTTATAAGCGCTGAGGATTTTCAAAACAAAAACAGACGAAAAAGCGCCGACTTCCCGATTGGGAAGTGAGTGACATTTTGTCGAGATGAAAAATTCGAGTGAGATTAGATTTCGATTTGAGATCGGAAAAAAAAGGTTGCAAAAACAAGATAAGCTGAAACTATACTTACCCATATCTAAAATGGAATCTATAAATTAATTCAAAGGAATCTATAGCATAGATCCAAGGTATGTATAGCACCGATTTATATCAAATCTATAAATAGATCGGTCATTCGTCCTTATCAGGTAACTATACCATTTTTCTAGGAAATTATAATTTTATACCTACTGAAAACGACAAGATTGCAAAATCAAGAAACTTTAACCACTTTTTGAGGAAGCTATACCAGTTTTTAAGGCAACTACAGTCAAAATTTAGTCACCTGACCCTCTGTTTTTGTGTAATCTTGGGGGTATATAAAGAGGTTTTTTATTTTTAGAATTCTTTCTTCTTTATCTACATCAAATTAACTTGATTCAAATGGTTGCTCCTACTCCAATTCACTATTTTGCTAGCTTTGACGCCTTTGGTGTCCTCTACTTTGAACCAGGACAGTCACCAAAACTGGGTCACTATCAAAAAATCCCTGGAGCTTACGAAGACCTCGTGAATCGGTTAAAGATAATTAGAAACCAACAATTAAATTTTGAACTCTTTTTGGCCACAAGAGCCATGCTGGTCAATAGCATCACTTGTCCCAATTTACAAGTAGATGAAATGGATGATGTCATCCCTTTTGATTCAGATAACTTTTCAGTTTCAACTTCCTCTTCAAATTCCACCTTCATTTTGGACAATGCTTCAATTGAATCTTCCGGAACAATAACCTCAGCTTCTCAGTGTAACTCCGATGGTGAACAAGAAACCCCCGAAATTCATTACGATCAAGACGGGGCTAAGTTCTCCTGGGCCACCTTTAACTATTATATGAGACGTGATGGTTTAACTATTCGTTTCAAACACAGAAACATCAAAGCTAAAATTAATTCTATTCTTGGAAAGAAAAAAACTAATCCTTTGATGCCAGATCCTAAACTTAGAATTCTTGCTAAACAGATTCAAAAAGTTGAAATGGATTTGTACAAGTTTCATTTTGAACAGTTCGATGGAGAGTTTGCTGAATTACTTCCAGTACCAACGAATAAATCAGTTAAACCTTCAACAACACCACGCTCAGAGTTGAAACAAAAAAACTCCCAGCAGAAACTCCCACAACAATTATCACGTTCGGGAGCACTCAAAAGTTCGACTAGGTCAAGCAACGAGCTTAAGGCCAAGAGTCAGGGACAATTAACTCAGAATGCTGGCATTCTGATGAGTGTTTTTTAGAGGGTTGGAATTACCGTTTGTGGTTAATGAGTACAAAGAGAAATTAAAAATTTCCCTGTACGCCCTATTATTTATTAGCTTACATGTTTGATATGTTTTCTGTTTCTTGTTTCACAGTTTACTTACATATATTAAATACAAATATTTACTCTACTTGCTTATAACTTCTTCTGTACTTATCATCAATCTCAGACAAATAGTAAGTTCCCTTAGGTAAACCTTCATAAGATCCAGTAGGAGTGAAACTTTTTTGTAAATGAATTTTTTCTCTTAACTCAATGGCTTCAAGATATTGTTCTGGGGTTTTCAAACTTCTTCCTTCGGTTAATTTATAGTCAATGTTCAAGTTTTCCACAATCTTGGAAATATCTCCTTTAACAACGACGGATAATAAGGTGGACGCCAAACCTGAACCATATGAAAAGATACCCACTCTTTTACCTTGTAAGCTTTCACTTCCAACGTAGTACAAAAGAGAAGAAAATGAAGCCCAAGCTGAAGCAGTATACATATTACCAGTATTGGTTGGAACTTTCAAAGCTGGGTCCAATTTGGTTTTTCTTTGTTCTTTAGTTAAACCAAGGAAGACTTTTTCCAAAGTTTTATCGGTAAGGGAAGTTTGGTAGTCCAAACCATCAATGATTTTTTTGGTTTCTTCGTCAAGGGTAAATTTGGATGGGTCAGCTTTGTAATCGTTGTATAATAATCTGGCAAAAGATTTAGTAACCAATTTACAAGTTGGTACGTGGAAAGCACTGTAATCGAAATAATCCAAACCAGCAGTTTTGGCAGCATCACCAGTAACTTTTTTGGAATAGTTTTTGTAACAACCATCCAAAGCTTTGAAGTAACAACTTAAAGAAAAGTGACCATCAACAACTGGGTATTCACTGGTAAAGTCAGGTTTATAGAAATCATAAGAATGTTCCATGAAAGAACCTCTGGTGTTTTCAAAAACAATTGGAGCATCTGGCCCAATTAACAAGGCAACAGATCCAGCACCACCAGTGGGTCTGGCAGAACCTTTAGAATAAATAGCAATGTCACCACAGACAACAATAGCATCTCTACCGTCCCAACTGGAAGATTCTACCCAGTTGACAGCGTTTATAACAGCAGAAGTACCACCGTAACAGGCATTAATGGTATCAACACCTTCAATGTCGTTGTTACCTTCAAATAATTGCATCAATACTGATTTGACAGATTTGGACTTGTCCAATAAAGTTTCAGTACCAACTTCCAATCTTCCGATTTTGTTAGTGTCAATGTTGTAGTTCTTAATTAAGTTAGAAAGAGAAGTTAAACACATGGAATAAATATCTTGTCTGTCGTTAACGAATGACATGTTGGTTTGGCCTAAACCAATGGTATATTTTCCAGCAGGAATACCGTCGTACTTTTCCAATTCGGTTTGGTTGACGTAGTCTGTAGGAATGTAGATTTCTATACCTTTGATACCAACGTTGGAGGGTCTTGATTCTTTAGTCATGGAGTTATTAAAATTTGGGAATAAAATAGATGTGATATATAGTGTGAAGTGTCGAAGATTTTATATTAAATGGTCGTGCGATGATACGTCGTATAAGATCGTATAGCGAGGCTGATAAGAAAGGCTGAAAGATAAAAGGGGAGATTGTAAGAGAGTAGGCCGTGTAAGGGTGGTGGAAAGGTGGCTGATAATAACCAGAGAGGGACACTATTAGGATGTTTAGAGACCTGGAGGTGAAATTGTACTATCATAATGAAAGTTGGTATTATTATAGTGAAAAAAAGTGATCAAAGATCACTCTGAAGAATGAAAACGTGTGTTTATTCATAATTTGACGTGATTTTAGCATGGTCTTGGTTTGAATAAATTCGGTACCCACTATGAAATTACCCTTTTTGTTTAATCATTTATTCGTTTACTCGTTTATCAGATAACGTACCTAGTTATCTATGATCTATACGAGGAAGTCTGAAAAATCTGTCATTTTTCTTTCACCTTTGTGTTTTTATCATTGAGATTTCAACTATTGATATTTTAACACTCAAATAGTCACTGTTAATCTCAATCATCCATTTCAACTCTCAATTATTTGTTTCCCTTTTTTTAGCCTTATTGGTGAACACTTTCTATTCCCGGGGTTGTATGCCCTAACGCCGAAAACGGTTTTTCCGTGCGAATTTCCATATTCTCATCATGAACGTACCTCCTCTGTTGCAACCTTTCCGTATTCCCAAGATCTTTCATAGAACTTGGGCCGGGACTTTTGTCTGTAAGCCTCTGGCTATTTTTCAACCCAGAAATGAGGCAGAAATTAGAGAATTAGTTAACCAAGCCAGAATTAACAAGAAAACCATTATGACCGTTGGATCCGGCCATTCCCCCAGTGATTTAACTATGACAAACGAATGGTTATGTAATTTAGATAAATTCAATCAAATTATCAAAGAAGAGCCATTCTACGGACCAGTTAAACCGGGATCTTCCGAGAAAGAAGTCAAATTTGTGGATCTTACTGTTGAAGCTGGTTGTAAAATCTACGAATTGAATGAATACTTGAAACAAAACCAATTGGCCATTCAGAATCTTGGTTCCATTTCAGACCAATCCGTAGGAGGAATCATTTCCACAGGAACTCACGGATCATCTCAATTTCACGGGTTGGTCAGTCAGCAAGTGGTGAGCTTGAAAATTATGAATTCTGAGGGTAAATTGATCAATTGTTCTTCCATTGAGAATCAGAACATTTTTAGAGCTGCTTTGTTATCGCTTGGAAAAATTGGTATTATCACTCATGTTACGTTAAGAACCATTCCCAGATACACCATCAAATCTAAACAAGAAATTATCAAATTCACCACCCTTTTGAACAACTGGGACACTATCTGGTTAGATTCTGAATTTATTAGAATTTGGTGGTTTCCTTATTCAGGAAATTGTGTTTGTTGGAGAGCTTCTAAATCTGATGAGCCCTTGAGTGATCCAAGACCTAGTTGGTACGGTACTACTTTAGGTAGATTTTTCTATGAATCTTTACTTTTCATTTCTGTTAAATTAATCCCCAGATTGACCCCATACGTGGAAAGATTTGTTTTTGGACAACAGTATGGAAACGTTGAAACTTTAGGAAGTGGTGATATTGCCGTACAAAACTCTGTGGAAGGTTTAAATATGGATTGTTTGTTTTCCCAGTTTGTTAACGAATGGGGTTTACCTTTACTGGGAGGACCCGAAGTTTTGACCAAATTAAATGAAAATATTCAAGATGCTGCTGCAAAAGGAAAGTATTTTGTTCATGCGCCAATTGAAGTTAGATGTTCCAACATGACAGTTACAGATAAACCATTTGTTGATGATGAAGGTAAAGAGTCTTTGTACCCACCACAATCATGGTTAGCACAAAGAAATAGATTAAGTAGTGGTCCTATTAACGGGAACAATTTAAGACCATATTTGGATAATTCCCCTAGTGATTTGAAACATGTTGAAAAGCCTACGAATGATCAATTGACTTTATTCCTTAATGCTACTATGTATAGACCTTTCCACTTTAACGTTGACACGGAAGAATGGTTCCAGAAATTTGAAGATATTGTGATTGTTGCCGGTGGAAAACCTCATTGGGCTAAGAATTTCATTGGTATTGAACATGAAAATGCTCCAAAAGATGATTTGAAATCCCAATTAGATTTTGGAGGAAAGAAGTTTTATCAAATGATTGGATTTAATTCAGTAATGAGTAAATGGTTTGGACAAGATTTGATTAGATTTAATGATGTTAGAAAAAAGACTGATTCCCATGGAGTGTTTTTGAGTGGAAGAAACTGGTTAGTTAGAAACGGGATTTTGGTTGAATAGGCCAGTACAAGAACTGAATACTAGACATAATACTAGATACTAAATAAATTTATATATGCACTAAAAAAACTACTAGATAAATAAATTCATATATGCACTATTTCTTACTTAAAAGGGGCCTTCAATGGATCAATAACAGTTCCTTGTTTAGTAATAACCCTAGGCATAGTAAGTCTTTGATGAGTATCTCTACTAGTCCATTCTTGACCAATAGGCATTCTAAGGGCTTGTTCATATTGTTCCCTGGATTCATAAGGATATGGAACATCTGATGATTGATATTTCAAATTCTTTTTATTCACTCTTTCATTTATAATAACATTTTTCATGTTTTTATCTTTTCTTTTATCTTTTTGAGCTACTCCATCAATTTTCCTTACTATCTTTCTCTTTTTACTTTTCTTACCTCCAGCCCAATCTCCCCATCCTGGTAATGTTAAGTCTTCTTCTTTATCATCTTCATCTTTGACAACTTTTCTTTTTTCCTTCTTAAACTCGGTGATAACATTATCACCAGCAAATGCTTCTTGAATCAAATCTTGTTGTTTGAAAGTTTCTTCTTCATCATCATCATGAACATCTATATCCAAAGTTTGACCCATATCAATTTCTTCATCAATATTCATGGTTTTTGCTTTGGATTTCTTATTCATTTTATTAACAGCTTTATCTTGTTTAGAAGAATCTTTATCAATAGATTTTACTTTGGAAGATTTTTTAACGGTATCGGTTGAAAGCCATGGGTTTTCTGCTTCTTTCTCTTCGCTTTCTTTCTTTTCAGTCTCTTTGGTTTCTTTCCTTTCACTTTCTTTATCCTTCTTCGTAAGTCTATTAACCAAATTTCTAGATCTATCTTCTTCAACCTCCTCCAAAATTCTTTGATTATTTTCATTGACATCTTCCTTTATAGCTGAGGCATTGGGCGTATAAACTCTTCTACCTTGGTTTTTAGAAACACTAATACCATTCACATCCTCTTCGAAATCTTCCAAATCTCCATTTTCCATTTGTCTTAACATTTTCAATTCTTGTAAATTTTCTTGCTTTTGTCTTTCTTCGGCAGCTTTCATAAAATCCATACCCATAACTCCTTTACCCAATTTACTTTTAACTGCTTCATTATCAACATCTTCGTCATACTCTTTTTCAATGTCAGAAACATTATCATCACTTTGATCTCCTTCTTCGTATCCCAACTGTTTGGCTCTTAATCTTTCTCCCTGTCTTAACATTTCTTCCAATTCTTCACGATTAGAAGCATCTTTGGTCAATCCACTCTTGATCATGGAATTGGCCCATTTCGATTGGGTTTTATGTTTCAAACTCATTCTTTCTTCGGCCCTTTTCCGATCATGATCTTCTTTGACAGACTCGTCCGAACCTTCCACCAAAGCTTGTTCTTTCATTCTTTCCTTCTTTCTGATTTTCCGGAACGATTTAGATTTGATCTTCTTTATTCTTCTAGCTCGAGCTTCATCTCTGAACATTAATTCTCTCATAAGTCTTAATTCGTTGGTTTTAGCTTTCAAATCGTCGGGAGACATTTTAGCTACAGCTAGTTCTTCAAAAGTAGCTTCCTTTTTGTCGTCAACCAAAGCTGATTGTTCCAAAAGAGAGTGAATGTTTTTTTCCATGTCGTTGGAAGGTGTATTGTCACTTCTGAATGTAGTAGCAGAATCATTATGCTTGGTAGTAGGATTCAAGGGGAACTTCAAGACTTCAGCTCTTCTGTTTTGTTGTACTACATCGTCCCATTTACTAACATCTTCTTTAGTTATGTCGTAAGCTGCTCTTCTCTCATGTTTTTTCTGAATGTTTCTTGGTAATGGAGTACTTAAAGCTTTTGACTTGGAATCTTCTTCATTTATTAAAAATGCATCTTTGGAAACAGAAGGGTCTACGGCAGAAATCATATCGTTGATGGAAAGTTTATTTCCAGTGGTAGGAACACCAAATTCATTTTCTTCGGTGGTTTCTGATATTAATTTTCTTCTTTCTTTGGGTTTTTTTATGGTAGCTTTAAGATTATTGACGGTGTTAAGAAGATCTATCTCTTCATCTTCTTCGTTGAATATATCTGATTCCTCTTCGCTTTCATCACTTCCTTCACTGTCTTCTTCACTGTCCTCACTTTCCTCTTCACTCTCACTGTCCCAATTATCATCAAGTACTACATCCTTTTCTCCCAGACTCCCTTTCTTCTCAAACTTGGCTAAATCCTTATCGTCCATATCCCAGGCTTGTGATAAACTAACAAACTGACTTTCATCAACACTATTATACCCATCAGACTCTTCACTACTTTCAATATCTTCACCTCGTTTCTGTCTTAACTTTTGTTTTTTCTGTTTATCTCTGATGGTTTGAGAAAATTTCGAGTCCAAGACGTCATAATCATCTTCAGAACCCAATGCTTCGTCGGAATCAATCTCTTCATCTTGAAGATCATGTTTTCCCTGTTCATTTAAAAGTTTTCTGGCATCCATTATACCATCTCTGACATCCAATTCTTCATCGGATCCTTGAAACTCTGGTTCTGAACCTGACTGGTTTTCTTGTCTTTCAGCAATCTCAAAAGCATTCAAGATCTTTTGGTTACTTCTTTTCTTCAGGCTTTTACCTTTTCTTATGTTTTTAGCCATGGTGAATATTTCAGATTTTGGGATGAGATGAGATAAATGCGCGGAGAGGCTCACGTGAGGAGATGTTGAAAAATGAGAGTTACTTAATAAATCATTCTTAATCAATGTTAATGAATCAATGTTAATAAACATTCCCTATACAAATTTCCTCATTATAATGAATCTAATCTATCATTAATTTCTTCGGCTGTTAATTTCTTATACCTAGGTCCTGGTACATCTGTACCTTTAAAACCTAGTTGTTCTTCTTGAGGTTCACTTATAATAGCTATATCCAAATTTTCCCCCGTTAAATCTCCATCAACAGATTCTTTTAATGCTAATAAAGCAACATGAATGGCATCTTCCAATTCAAGGTTATCGTTCCATCTTTTTTCCAAAAATGTTTTGGCTGATACTGAAGTTTTACCAATTGCAGTAGCTTTCCAAGGGAAATAACTTCCTGAAGGATCCACCTGATACAATTGAAAGCTTTCTGAATGTTGATCATATCCCCCTACTAGTAAAGAAACTCCAAAAGGTCTAATACCTCCGGATTGTGTAGATTCTTGCATAACTTTGGCAATCTCTTGAACCAAGATTTTCACGGGTGGATATTCATTATAAACTCTTTTATAGTTTGTATGGGCCAATTTCCGGGCTCTATCAACAAGAATTCTAAAATCAGGTCCCATACCTGAGTAGGACATTCCAATTTCGGGTGTGATTAATTCAACTTTGGCGTTGGTATCATTTTTAAGAAGATTGGAAGTGACTTTACGTTCGGTGGCTAAAACAACACCATTGGTAGATTTAATACCAATGGTAGTAACCCCTTGTTTAACAGCATTCAATGCATATTCAATTTGGACTAATTTTCCACTGAGATGTTAGTACGTTAATTGAAGAAATTGTGAATCAACAGCAGGTCAAACAAAAAAACAAATCATCATATCAACCCAATTGTAACCCATTTAATACATACCTTGGGGAAAACGTTGTCAAAGAAAACGAATATCTATCGGCCATTACTTAACAGTTGAGATTTATGGAAACTCGATTTTGCCTTCGAAATGCGAAGGCGTGCGCGGTTCATAAAAATTGAAACTTAATGAACATGTATTAATCTATATGCTATTCCCGTTTAATCCTCTTCTTCATCAGTATCAACAGGCTTAGGAGTTCCCTTTGGACTACTTAACCATTCAATATGACGTAATCTTCTTCTTTCAGCTTGGGCCTTCTTTTCATTTCTGGTCAATTTCTTCTTACGAGCTCTAACTTTAATATTAGCAGGAGAATCATCATCATCTGCTCTCTTTTTAGATGGTGGGGCTGGTGAGGCTGATGGTGATGGGTTTTCGGAGTTAGCAGCAGAAGATTCAGCACTTTCAAATCTTTTACTATCAACAGCTAACGTTCCCTTTTGGGCAACAGCACCATTTTCAACGTGCCATTGTTCAGGACATAAAGCCCCCACAAATTCGTTGTTATGGGAAATCATCACCACACCTCCACTCCAGTCTCTAATGGCAACAGCTAACCCTCCTAAAGAGTCACGATCCAAATAATTGGTAGGTTCATCCAACACTAACAAATGAGGATTATTCCACATAGCACCAGCTATCACAACCTTCACCAATTGTCCTCCAGACAAAGACCCCATAGGAGTATGGTCAGCAATATCACCGTCGAGACCAACATCTTCAAAGTGTTTTCTAATAACTTTAGGAGTTAAATCACGATATCCCAAACCTTCCCTAGAGGCTTCATGATCATCGAATTTTTGAATCAATTTGTCAAACCCTTGTTCAATCAAAACATCTCTAGGAACCCAAGAATTATACTTAGGTAACCAGAACTTCCATTTAACTTCATATTGGAAAGATTTCTTTAACTTTTGTCTACCAACAATAGCTTCAATAGCTCTAGGTCCTCTGCCATCATCAATAGCAAATTCTTTATTCATTAATTCTTTTTCTTCATCAGAGATCTTTCTAGATTCTTTTAATAACACTTCACGATCATCACCAAATCTGTATCTCCATTGTAAATATTGGTTAGCAGTCTTTTCCTTATGTTGTTCGACGTGTTGTAAAGCGTGTTGAGCAATGTACCCAATACGTAAATTAGGATGTTTTTCCACTTTCCCTTCGTTAGGCATCAATTCTCCTGTCAATAATTTAATCAAGGTGGATTTACCTGCCCCGTTAGGTCCTAAAATGGCCACACGAGATGACAAAGATAAAGAACACGAAACATCATTCAAGGAAGGATTAGCAGCTCCAGGGTATGTGAAAGTTACATGGGACATACGAGCAACAGATCTGGTATTTGATTTAACCCCAGATAAAATCCCTGGTGGAGGGAAAGCCATTTTAAGGTTGGAATCGGTTAAAGTATAATAAGATTTCCCTTCAGGTTTAACTTCCACAAAAGCTGATAAATTACCCTTATAGTAAGCCAACTTTTTGTTTTCATAATGGATGATATCGGTACAAACAGCGTCCAAGAAACCAGAATCGTGGGAAACAATTAAAGATGTGATTTCAGTGTGTTCAGTCAAGTAGTCTTCTAACCATTTAACATTAGTGACATCCAAATGATTGGTAGGTTCATCCAATAATAAAACATCAGCTTTCATTAACATGGCTCTTGCCAATTCCAATTTCATCTTCCATCCTCCAGATAAAGATCCAACATGTTGGGTTAATCTTTCTTCAGGGAATCCAACTTCTTTCAAAGCGTCACTAATAGCGTTACGTTCAACGTGCTTTAATTCAGGATCAGAAGCAATGAAACTTATAAGATCCATATCACCTTCTTCTCCTTGTAAACGATGTTCCACAAAACAAGTTCTAAGTTCATCGGGAGAGGGGAATCCTTCCAATTGTCCTTTAGAAATGGCTCTCATTAAAGTAGATTTACCAGCCCCGTTTCTACCACAAAGACCGTATCTGTGACCTTTCAATAATCTTAAATTGGTTTTGTTTAACAACATTCTAGACCCGTAAGCCAAAGAGAAATCAGCATTGACAATTTCAATGGCACCATCGTCTTCTTCGGTATTGGTTACAGAAACAGTGTACAAATTTCTCAAATTGGTGGTGACAGTGGTGATATATTCTTTTTTATCCTCGAAATCACCAACAGCCATATCCAAATACTCTGCAAGACGTTTCCAGTCATTAACATGAGCATCAGCTTGTACAATGATGGTTAAATATTCTTCAATGATTTTATCAGAAATACCCAAACTCTTAACAATGGCATCATACTTCTCGTCACAAACAATATATTCTTTACATTGGTCCAAAGTTAATCTTCCGTGGAATTTACCGTCACTTTGTTCATTTTCAGCTTCTTGTAAAACATGTAAAGCTTTTCCAGCCAATTCTCTCACTTCAGGTAAAGAAGCATTGTTAAACACTTTTTCAACCCCAGGTAATAAAATAGGAATATAAGTTTCAATTTCACGCTTGTTGTTAACCAACCTAGTTAAATTTTCTGTGACAGTAACAGTTTGTCTCAATTGTTCATTGGAAGAAGATGACATCTTTAAAGACTTGTCTAAGATAGGAACCAACAAGGATAATGCTGGTTCCGTAACTTCTGCAACAAATGTAACTGATGATAAGTTTTTAATACATTCAGGAACTTTACGAGGATCAGCTAAGGTTTCAACAATAATGTCATACTTATTTTGTAAATCCAAATTATCAAGAACCTTAACAAATTTCTTTAAAATCTTCAACCCTTGTTTAGCCAATTCAGGTTTGAAATCGGTGGATAAATCAGTTAAGATTGGAACGGCTTTAACGAACTTCAATTCTAACAAATCAGCAGGAACATCGTCTATCAATTTATCAAAAGTTTCCAAACATGCTAATTTGGAGTTCCATTTAGCTGAAGATTTAAGATAATCTAAAAGTTCATCAAGAATAATGGAACCAAAAGCTTCCACAGGGAAAACACCTACTAAAGTAGTAGTAGCCACTTGACTAGCCTTGACAACATTTTTATCTTTGTCAGCAGCCAAATCATATAAAATAGGAAAGAATTGGTCCAAGTATGCTTCTTTAGGGGTTTGACCTCCTAATTTAATGGCTAATTGTTGAACAAGTAAAGCTGCTGCTTCTCTTAACAAAGGGGAATTCTTAGGTTTACAAAAAGCTTTAATGATATCAACTAGTCTCCATTCATTGATTACAGAAATATCTTGAGCATCAACAGTGTTAACGATACTTTCAATTTGAGGCCTTATTTCACTGATTTTACCGGCAGCTTCTATGTTGGTAAGGTTTTCTTCAATAGGTAAGTCTTTAAGGTTCAATTTAGTTAAAGCACCACCAAGGGAAGATAATGAAGTGGTGGAGGAATTTGGATTGGGGGTGGATCTTCCACTATTAGGAAGGGAAGCTCTGGCCTGTTCTTGTCCTTGTCCTTGGTATCCCTGGTACTGTTGTCCTTGATCTTGCACCTGCCCTGGAACAAACCCTTGACTATACGGATTGAACTTTATTCCAGCATTTTTATACCCAAACCCTTTCTGTTGCTGAGCTTGCTGCTGTTTCAAAAACTCATCAAACGACTTATTTCCTGACATTACAAATATTTATACTGTTGGAATAACTTGAAGATAAATTTAAAATTTTTCAATTCCATGCGCGGTCCACGATGCGATGGGCTGCGAAATTATAAACTCTTTACAATGGACTTTTTCGGATCAATAAGTACCAATACAGAATACCATACAATGATTCATTCTATACAATATATATAAACCTTTCCCTTATCGTAAAAGCAAATATTATCACCAACACGTGAAACCTGGCTGTAATGTACTTGTTTGGTATCCAATAGTTTATAATCTCCATCATACAATGCTATTTTATCTTCAGAAACCAGGATAATATACATATGGCTACCAATGTGAATGGAAGATAAAGCAGTATCTTGTATCGATTCTTCAACAGTTACAAAACTAGGTTCCAGGTTTATCAAATCATGAATCTCCAATTGGAATGAACTTTCATCTATGGCACTCTTTAAAACAATTGTGCCATCATTAGCCTCCAACAGGCTATTATATTCATTTGAATAATCTGTCAACACTTCGTAATGTTTCAGAACAATGTTAAATGTAAATATTGTATGGTCTAATTTGAGCACCAATTGATATGGTGACAAATTAGCATCCGGTGTAGATGAAGTTCTTCTGTGGGTTTTTTTAGACTTAGGGGAAGTAGGTCTTTTAACAGATGAACTATCAGTTTTAAACCATTTAATGATTTCAAACGTACTGTTTTCTTTGGGTTTGAAATTCTTGAAAAATGCTTTATTGTAAGCTCCAATTTCGAGGGCTCGTAAATCTGTATTTGGCCCACTAGCTAACTCGTAGATTTTGAAATTGGCTTGGTTTTTGGTGGTTGGTGATTTACTTACTGATGAAACTATTAACCCATAGAAAACATCTGTTTCACTTGGTTTATCGAAATTAGTTAATGCAGATGAACAAACTTGGAAATCACTGGATGATAAATTGACAATGATCTTGGTATATGTATTTGACCCATCAGTTACTATCTGTTCGATTTCACCAGAGGAATGAACTGCCACTAATTTGGCAGCGGTGTTGGACCATTCAAGACAATAAATATCTAAAATGGAATCAATGACTACTTTTTGAATATCAAAAGATAAAATTTCTTTTTTCTCTTTGACATCAAATATTGTGAATATTTTTTTATCTGGAAATTCGACATTTTCATAATTGACATAAACTAAAGTGTTGGCGATGGATTTGAAAACTCGGACTTTTTCATAGTTTGATGTTGAAAGTTGAATAGTGGTTCCTGTTAACTTGGACTTGGGAGTTAATTCAACTCCTCCAAAAGCTGCAGCAGAAACAGGTTCAATAGATTGGGGGTCAATTGGTTCGGGTTTAACGGATTCGGACTCAACAGATTCGGATTCAAGGGATTTAGTAGACTCACTATCAATGGGAACTGTATTACTAGGCTCATACTTCTCTCCCTCCAACAGTAATTCCGGTTCCAACTCTCCGTCCAACTTATCATCCAAGACCACAGTCTCGGCATCACTTTCAACTTTATCATCTCTCAACGACAATTTACTAAAATTCTCATTGACATTATCAGGGATTTCATCTTTGAAAAAAGTATCAACCGTAGATTTATTCTCTTTGGGATCTTTTTTATTATACCCATTAAAAACAAAATTATCGAGTTTATCATTATTAAACAAATCATCAAACGAATTGGAAGTATTTATGTCATTAACCTCGGGCAACTCAAGATAATCAAGATTAGCATTCACGGGACTTCTTAACAAATGAATCACCTCTTTCATGGACTTGGTTAACATATACCGTGACTGTTTAATTACTTGTAAGTCAACATCAGGAATATCAGCGGACAATTCTTCGCCGGGTGATTCTTTTTTGGGTATTTCTCCTTTATCTTGCCTAAGCCGGTCATTTTCTTTCTCTAGAGATTCAATTTTTAACCTTTGTTGTTCGTTGATATATTTCATAGTATTAAGTTCTCCTTGGAGATGAGTTATGCGGTACTTCATTTCAGATCTTTCCAAATTGGTCATGATTTTGAATCGTTCTAAATTAGTGAATTCAGATGTCAAATAGTTTATAACTCCCGGCAAGGTGTAATTGGCAAGGGGAGTTTGGTTAGGGCTATTCCCCCCATTTCCATTCTGCAGTTGTTGCAGCGGGGGCTGTTGGTTCTGTGCTTGGGACTGAGACTGGCCCTGTGATTGACCTTGTGAATTCAGCCATTGGGATATCTTAGGGATTCCATTACTCATTTTGTTTATCAAAGATGAATAAATGATTCAAGGTGTATCAACAGCCTCAAAAAGATAGATCAACAAATGGAGGGGCACGACCGCGACTGAAAAATTTGGTAGCAAGAGTAAATATTCAGAAACCAATTTAAAACAGGCAATTTTTAAAGGCTTTAATATCTAGTTGAGTTATGGGTTTGTTTATTTTTGACTCTTAAAGGCTATCGCTTGTAGCATATAGGCAACTTTGTCGTGTTCTATTCTTTCATTTTCATCTCAAGTAATTTTTCAAAGGTAAAACCAAGGTGATTTACATGATCTTAGAATAAGTAACTACTTTTAACCCCCAGTAATTTGCTCAAGGTTTTAAACCTTGAATTACAATAGACAAATTTTTTGTATACTTTAAAGTGACCCTTTGTGATTCTGCTACTTTTCGCAGCCATTTTTAAATGCGACCCTGGGCTTTCCTTGTTCATTATCCCTTAATCATTTACTCATGGAACTTAACATTTTATCAGGTTCTCCTACCAAAGAGACTCTTCTTTACTATGGTCTGGATTTTTGCAAAATACCACTAGAGAACAAAAACGCATTCTGCTCTCCCTTATGGCTTGGCTTGTTTGATTGTCCTAATTTAATAAGCCTCAACAAAGGAGATTGGCAAGACCAGAATGCTTTTGATAGATACCAGGCAGCATGTCGGGGTATCCAGTTAAATCCCTCCAGAATATCTGAAAAAACCATGCAACAACATTTACAGAATTGCTTTATTTCTTTACAAGGTAACTCACTATCTTTTGAGGATGCAAACTATAGGCTAAACAAAGCAATACTAAATCATGTTGAACGTCTACGGCCAAAAACTTACTTTGCTGGAATACCTACTTCCGCTTCTTTTCATACTGAGGATCTGGTATATGGATTTGTACAAACGCTTGTTGAATACGTTTTTAATGTTCCTTCTCATTTGGTGGACTCTGTTATTTTGGATAGACGGCAAAAAGAGTACTTCCAATCAGGATCATACCCAGAACTATCAACTTTATACAGCCCTAATTTTGGAAAGGTTATTCATGGATTAATAAATGACTTTGATACAGAAAAGATACTAGAATTATTAGAGAACAAAATATTTTTTTTGCAGCCATCAGGGCAAAAAGAAAAACTGCTATTATGTGAAATGCTTACAGAGATGCTATTGAATGAGTGTGGTTTAGGAGCCATTACCAATGGGCCGAGTTACATTCTCATTGAAATTACTAGGGTAAGAGGAACCTCCATTGGAATAAACTACTACCATGCACATATAAGCGAACACTCACTTTCTCCCCGATCAGCACTATTAGCTTTCTTAGGAACGGTTTTCATTCCTGGGGGTAAAGAATACAAACAAAAAATTGTGGGACACCGAGAACTACGGAAAAAAGTGAGCCAGGCTTATCTGGATACCTTTGAAAATCTCGAGAGTATCGAAAGAACTTATAATCTGTACAGAAAAGTTTTTGGAGACACTGGCATTTTTTTTGTAAAGTGTGACCTCTTTTCACTTCATTATGAGGATTCAAATGATAATTGTGGCTGGAACACTTTTTTTATCTCCAAAGAAAGTATAAGAGACATATGTGAAGTTCAACTGGAGTCTATTGAAGCAGTCATGTTTGATCCAGAATTTGCCAGTTTTGATGAGCAACAGTTTGGGTTCAATTCACTAAGTGAAAATCTATGTAATTACTTGAAAAACTTTTCTGCAGTTCATCAAAGAATTGTTGAACACAATGAATTATGTCCAGATATACCTATAAACACCGCTGTACTCAAAATAGGATTTTTTTCCTTTTGTAAGCCAGCGTACGAAAAGGCCTCTGAGTATATGCTTTATGGAGCTGGACCTTGTATTATTCGCGAGCACCTCAGTAACCTTCCAAGCACCCATGAACACTTCATCTCGGGTATATCACAATTATCAAGATTAGCTGTAGCTGGGATCAAGTATTCGGATTTTCATGTACGTAAAATGGGTATTAGAAATGAACAATTTGTGTTTGTAGTTGACAAAATGGCTCAGTTAATTGAACCCTTGGAGCTAACTGAAGTTGAGTCTTTCAAGACCAATTTATGGCAAGAGTTTGGTGATGAAGTTACAAATTTCAGACTAGCCTACGATAGTTTGGCTAGTACTAAAATGAGTCTTGAATGGGTAAAAGAGAGGTTTCAGAATAATTGTATAAGGTATTTAAAGGAAGGCTATGTGGAAAGCGACTGGGAAACCGATTTGAACAGCGATTCGGACAGCGATTCGGACAGCGATTTGGACAGCGATTTGGACAGCGATTTCGACAGCGATTTCGACAGCGATTTCGACAGCGATTTGGACAGCGATTTGGGAAGCTCTTCAGAAAGCTCTTCAGAAAACTAAAAATTTATTGCCACTCAGTTTAACCCATTCCTATCTCTATAACTTGGCCTTAGAGGAAAGAGAATAATTATTTAATATCCATTTGGCTTCTCTATCTCCACTCATATAAGCACCATGG
The DNA here is from genome assembly GCA_030572035.1 of Yamadazyma takamatsuzukensis. NCBI lineage: Eukaryota > Fungi > Ascomycota > Pichiomycetes > Serinales > Debaryomycetaceae > Yamadazyma > Yamadazyma takamatsuzukensis. The sequence goes on along the minus strand of JAJLZF010000028.1, from coordinate 45,287 downwards.
ACACATCCATCACCCTCAGCTATAGTATGTTCCCCAGCAAATCTAACTGTAGAATTTGAAAGACCAACCCCCTCCATTTCTCCAGATAACTGAACAATGATATCCTCTGGATCATCATGGGTATGAACAGCAGTATAAGAACCACGGGCATATGGGTTTATGGTCCATGGAGTTGTTATCACATTAATAGGATCCACAACAGTGTTACCGGCAACTTTCATTTGTGATACCAAAGGTTTGAAATATTCCCAAGCTTTGTCGGGGTTTCTTTCCACGAATTCTGTAACAGGTGTTTGTGTTAAAATCACAAAACTGCCTCCCTTGCCTTTTTTGGAAGGAGGGTTCTTTTTGTGCATCGCTTCATAATTGATCAAATAAATAGGATGTCTCAGAACTTTAGGAAGTTCTGTCCATTCCTGGGAAAGGTTTTCGTCACTGAAATCATCGGGGAAAATAGAAACCCGCTCTTCGGTGGTATCCCACCAAACTTGGTCAAATTCAAAAATCACTTTTCCCAAAGCTCCAAAATGGATTTTGTTAAAAGACTCTTTTAATGCTACTGGTAATTCTGGTTCCCATCTAATACCATAAGGATCTGTAGCTGGCAAACTTAATATGCTCAAAGGAACTGTTACAACTAAGTAATCACAGTAGATCTTCAAATCTGAAGTTTCAAGGAAAATCTTCTTATTGTGTTCTTTGTTGTTTCTTTTAATGTTTTTCACTTGTTGGTTCAATTTGATTTGAACTTGAGGAATACCTTTCAAAAGCTTTTCAACCACAAAAGAGTATCCCTTTTTATTGTACAAATTTCTTCCCTGGTGGGCCATTATAGCATACTTTGCACTGATCAAATCAGAAGAAATTCCGTACCATAATTCATATAGTCTGAGAAGTTGTTTTACATATTTAATCTGATTGGAGGTTAATCTATCCTTGTATTCTTCAATATAAAGATCACATATTTGCACCAAAGACATGTCAGGTCTGTCTAAAGTATCAAAATAGTATAATTCAATATACTTGGATAATTCTTCTGCCACCCTATTAAGTTTCCAATCATTAATAGGTATTTGACCTGCGTCTTTGTGGAAGAAAATTTCATCTCTATCGTCAAAATATCCGTCGTTTTCAAGATTAAACAGTCCATCAGCAAGAGACTCCTTCAACACAACGTTAGTTAAACAGTCATGAAACCAAGCAGCTCCAATATCATAGGTATAACCTAATTTGGAAGATGTCTTATCAGTTAAAACTCTACCACCAATTCTACCCTGGGCTTCAACAATTACCACATCTTCCAGTTGAAATTTTGCAGAGGAGTCATTCACAAGAGTATGAGCAGCCTTAAGACCAGCAACACCGGCACCAATAATACAGGTTTTGGTTTTAACGACTTTTGACATATTTACTGATAGTGCGAAATCACTGATATTTATATATACCAATTAGGCTAGTCGTTGCGAGAGTTTTCAGATACGTTCATACGGACGTGGCGGTCCGTATGAACTGATTAAAGAAGAAGGGGGGGTTTTATGATTGAGAGAATGGCCTTGCTAGACTGTAACGTCAGATATTATCGTGTATTAAAACCCCAAAGATTTCTTTACGTGGCTCTTAATTTGATTATTGTACTCCTCACGACTGTCTCTCCATAATTTACAAGCATCTATGTTGGCCCCACTTTCAGGGTTGGGTTCCGCCAACATTGACATAACACTCAAAAGAATCTTCTCAATACTTTGCACCGGAGACCATCTTTCTTCGGGTCTTTCATATTGGTTGGGATCTTCACCAGGGGGGTGTAAAATAGATATACATACGGTCCCATCGGCGTATATATTAGGATGCAACAAAGGAGGGTCAAATTTTAACGTGGGAGGACTTAAGGGATAGTCGGTAGGGAACTTCAATATGGCTGGGAATACACCATGTTCATAAGGTGTGTCATTCGGACCTTCAATTAAACAGTCCCATAAAAATAAATCATCTTCTGAAACAGGGCCAGCAACTATTCCAGGTGGTGGGTCTTTGCACAACTGTTGGTATTCTTTTAAAAGTCTCTTCTGAGCCGTGCTTCTAGCCATGTGTTTGGGATTAGATGTTTGGTGGAGTTGTCTTGTGCGTTATCGCGAATGAAAAATTCCTGGAAACTTGATTTGTAAGATCAAACAAGTTGGGGGGATTTTGTGGACAGTAATTTTTTTATTTGTAGTTTTTTATTTGGTGACGTTTGCGTTCTCTTGCTATTCAACGTGTTGTCTTTTTTTGTCTTTTTTTTTAGTTTGATCTTCTTTCATTTTTTACTTCCTTTTTTTTTTACTTCCATTTTTCATCCATTTTCATCTGGGGAAACTGACCACCGCACCGATTTTTCACCACCGTCATTAATGAGTTTATTTGTTGCCAAAGTTAAGAATGTTTTAAACGGAGATACCGTTGTATTGGTTCCATCCAAAACCAACCAATTCCCTCCCCCTGAAAGAATCTTGACTTTATCTTACGTAAGATCAAATGACTCCCATGAATCAAGAGAGTTTGTGAGACAGTTATTGATTGGAAAAGAGATCAAATTCAAAGTTTTATTCAAGCATCCTACCACGGGAAAAGAGTTTGGTGATATCAAAGCACCAATTTTTGACTCTCTCATTGAATATTTAGTTGAAAGAGGAATTGTCAAATTAAAGGACAGTATTAATGAAGATTCCGATTTCGTGGATAATCTCGTGGTTTTGGAAGAAAAGGCTAAAAGTAAAAGTGAAGGATTATGGAGTGATGCCAAACCAGTGGAATTGATTTCTTTGGATGAGTCAATTATTGCTAAATCCACAAAAACTCCAATCACTACCATTGTGGAAAGAGTCATTAGTGGTGATAGAGTTATTGGTAGAATCATAGTTAACAAAAATCAACACATTTCTACCCCATTATTGTTAGCAGGTATTAAATGTCCTAGAACTGATGATACTGCTCAAACACCTTTAGAAATTTCAGTGGCTAAACATGCCAAACAATTCGTTGAAGATAAATTCTTGACTACCAAAGTGAATTTAAAGGTCAAGATTATTGGAGAAAATCAATCCGGTATCCCTTTGGCTATTTTTGAACATCCCTCCGGTAACAATATCCACGAAAAGTTGTTAGAGTATGGTTATGGTGAAGTTGTAGACTGGCAATCTAGTTTAATTGGATCTGGTGCTATGGGTGGTTTAAGAAAAGCTGAACAAACTGCCAAAGCTTTAGGTAAAGGTTTATATTCTACCGGTAAACCTTCAGTTGCTGCTACTACTACCAGTGGAAGAAATGCTGATATTTCCAGTAAAACACTCAAACCAGGCCTTTTAGTAGAAAACGTTACTGTAGCTAAAGTTCTTCAAGGTGATACTCTAATTGTCAGATTACCATCTTCAGAAGAAATTACTGTCCAATTAGCATCTTTAAGAGCTCCCAAACAAAACGATACTACCGTCACTAATGACACTCAATTAAAGCAAGCATTGGTCAATAGTGCTCGAGAATTCGTTAGATTTCAAGCTGCCGGTAAAACTGCCTCCATGTACATTGATGGATATAGAAATGCTAATCCGGAATTAGGTTATGATGGTAGATTTTTGGTTACTCTTAAAGTTGGTAAGTCTTTCGATTTGAGTGAATTGATTGTTCTGAGAGGTTGGGCTAGTGTTATTAGACACAATAAGCAAAGTTTGGGAGAAAGATCACTTAACTGGGACAAATTAATTGAACTTGAAGAAGAACAAAAGAAGTTGGGTAAAAAAGGAATTTTCTGTAAAGGAGATATCCAAAAAGTTATTACCGTTGGAACTAGGATTGTGGATGCATCAGAAAATGTTTCTAAGGCCAAATCTTTTTTTAGAGGCTTTAAAAATAAAGGAAGAATTTCTGGTGCTTATCATGTTGAATTTGTTCCTTCAGTTAGTAGAGTGAAATTATTCAACCCCAAAGAAGGGTTGAAGTTGACATTGATTTTGGGAGGTTTGTCTAATGAAAAAACTGATGGTTCAGAGCCAGGATTGAAATATTTAAATTCTAAAGTTCTCCAAAGAACCGTTGATTTCGAAGTCTATGACGTCGATAAAATTGGTGGATTTATCGGGAACTTATTTTTAAGTTCCAAAAGCTCCCAACCAGTCCAAGTTGAGTTGTTAGAGCAAGGGTTTGCAAAGATCCATGATTTGGCAATTAGTTCAAACCCTTTCCAAAACGAAATGATAGAAGCAGAGGATGAAGCTATAGCTAAGAACATTGGATTATGGCCAACTTATGTGCCACCAGAGGAAAATATTAGCAAAAAATTAAAAGAAGTTGAAATTGATTCTGAAGATGAATTTTTCAACTAGTTTTGCTAGCACTAGTTAGCTTGACGGCTCGCATAATATACATCTAGTTTAAATCTTAAACCTACTGTTTAAATCTACTGTCCATCGCACTCGCACTCTCTTGCTCAGCGGCAATGGTGCCCTGGCATCGACATCATTTCTCGAACCGTATGCAGGACTTGTGGAACCCATTAGAACACTTTCGAACAAAAAAAATTCCATTGCGTCCAGCCCAAATCTATATAAATAGAATGTAGCCGACGTCTGAATTTTTCCAATTATCTATACTTATAGAATAATATTGAATAGATTTTTATAGAATGTCTAAAGCTGTTGGTATTGATTTAGGTACTACCTATTCTTGTGTTGCACACTTCTCTAATGATAGAGTTGAAATCATTGCAAATGATCAAGGTAACAGAACCACTCCATCTTTCGTTGGTTTCACTGACTCTGAAAGATTGATTGGTGACGCTGCCAAGAATCAAGCTGCTATGAATCCTGCTAACACCGTTTTCGATGCTAAGCGTTTAATCGGTAGAAAATTCGATGACGCTGAAGTTCAAGGTGATATCAAACACTTCCCTTTCAAAGTTGTTGACAAAGCTGGTAAACCTCAAATTCAAGTTGAATTCAAAGGTGAAACCAAAGTCTTCACCCCAGAAGAAGTCTCATCTATGATCTTAACCAAGATGAAAGAAACTGCTGAAGGTTTCTTGGGTACTAAAGTTAACGACGCTGTTGTTACCGTCCCAGCTTACTTCAATGATTCTCAAAGACAAGCTACCAAAGATGCTGGTTTAATTGCTGGTTTAAACGTTTTAAGAATTATTAACGAACCAACCGCTGCTGCCATTGCTTACGGTTTAGACAAAAAATCTGAACAAGAAAAGAATGTTTTAATCTTCGATTTAGGTGGTGGTACTTTCGATGTTTCCTTATTGTCTATTGAAGATGGTATTTTCGAAGTTAAATCTACCGCTGGTGACACTCACTTAGGTGGTGAAGATTTCGATCACAGATTAGTTAACCACTTCATTAACGAATTCAAGAGAAAGAACAAGAAAGACATTTCTGGTAACCAAAGAGCTTTAAGAAGATTAAGAACTGCTTGTGAAAGAGCTAAGAGAACTTTATCTTCATCTGCTCAAACTTCCATTGAAATTGACTCCTTATACGAAGGTATTGATTTCTACACTTCCATCACCAGAGCTAGATTCGAAGAATTATGTCAAGATTTATTCAGATCTACTTTAGACCCAGTCGAAAGAGTCTTAAAAGATGCTAAAGTTGACAAATCTCAAGTTGACGAAATTGTCTTGGTTGGTGGTTCTACTAGAATTCCAAAAGTCCAAAAATTAGTTTCTGACTTTTTCAACGGTAAAGAACCAAATAAGTCTATTAACCCAGATGAAGCTGTTGCTTACGGTGCTGCCGTCCAAGCTGCCATCTTAACCGGTGACACTTCTTCTAAGACCCAAGACTTATTATTATTGGATGTTGCTCCATTATCTTTAGGTATTGAAACCGCTGGTGGTATTATGACCAAATTAATCCCAAGGAACTCTACCATCCCAACCAAGAAATCCGAAACCTTCTCCACTTACGCTGACAACCAACCAGGTGTCTTGATTCAAGTTTTCGAAGGTGAAAGAGCTAAGACTAAGGATAACAACTTATTAGGTAAGTTCGAATTATCCGGTATCCCACCAGCCCCAAGAGGTGTTCCACAAATTGAAGTTACCTTCGATATGGATGCCAATGGTATTTTGAATGTTTCTGCCGTCGAAAAAGGTACTGGTAAGACTCAACAAATTACCATCACCAACGACAAGGGTAGATTATCTAAAGAAGATATCGAAAGAATGGTTAACGAAGCCGAACAATTCAAAGAAGAAGATGAAAAGGAAGCTGCTAGAGTTCAAGCCAAGAACGGTTTAGAATCTTACGCTTACTCCTTAAAATCCACTTTAGGTGAAGAACAAATGAAAGAAAAATTAGAAGCTTCTGAAATTGAAGAAGTTACTAAAGCTGCTGATGAAACCATTGAATGGTTAGACGCTAACCAAACCGCTACTGCTGAAGAATTTGCTGACCAACAAAAAGAGTTAGAAGGTAAAGCCAACCCAATCATGGCTAAGGTTTACCAAGCCGGTGGTGCTCCAGGTGGTGCCCCAGGTGCCGCTCCAGGTGGATTCCCAGGTGCTGCTGGTGGTGCTCCAGATGCTTCTAACGATGGACCAACTGTCGAAGAAGTTGATTAATTTAAATAGAATCATGCTATAGTATATATTAGAGAATAGATAAGATTTTTAAGAATTTTCGTTAGAGCTCTTTGTTAAACTTATTCGTTTAAATTTTTCTTCTTTTTCACGCTTTTTTTGGGTGTCGTGTTTGTAGCCCGCGCCCATCGTTTAACGGTTGTCCCACTTCTGTCCCACTTGTTGCAATCTTGCAGGAGATGAAAAGAAATATAAAAGGCTGTAAAAAAAGTAGCAAAAGATATATATATGTTTCTGCAATACTACCCCTTTCAATTGACTTTAATTGTCTTTATAAACCATTCTTTATCTTCACAATAAAATCTTTGGGTGCAAAAGCCTCTTTATGAGTCATTACCAACCAATTTCCCTCTACCACTATAAACTGAACACTCTAAATATACAAACACCCTACAAAGTATACCACCACCTTCACCCCCAAATCTCGTGTTTCCTGGCCCGAATTTAAACCACCGCTCGTACCCAAAATTTTTCATCGTTCAACATTTACCAAATCTCGCACAACAAAATATTTATTACTTTTGGAAATTTTCACGTCACTTGATTTCTCTTGAAAAGCAATTGCAATGACTAACCACAAAGTTGTGCACGAAGCCAACACCACTACGGTGTATCCACCACCCAAAGAATTTTTTGAAAGACAACCTGAACCTGGTCATATAACTTCAATTGACCAATACCAGCAGTTGTATAACAAATCTGTCAGTGATCCTGAAGGATTCTTTGGTCCCTTAGCTAAGGAATTGTTACATTGGGACAAAGACTTTGTTAAGGTCAAATCAGGATCTTTAAATACCGGAGATATTGGGTGGTTTTTAGGTGGAGAATTGAACGCTTGTTTCAATTGTGTTGATAGACATGCTTTTGCTACTCCTAACAAACCAGCTATTATTTGTGAAAACGACGATGAAAAAGATAGTCATATTTTGACCTATGAGGAATTGTTATTTGAAATTTGTAAAGTCAGTCAAGTTTTGCAAGATTGGGGGGTGAAAAAAGGTGATACCGTAGCTATTTATTTACCTATGAACTCCCAAGCTATAATTGCCATGTTGGCTGTAGCTAGATTGGGAGCCATTCATTCTGTGATTTTTGCTGGATTTTCTTCTGGTTCTATTAAAGACAGAGTTAATGATGCCAGTTGTAAAGCTTTAATTACTTGTGATGAAGGTAAAAGAGGTGGAAAGACCATCAACATCAAAAAATTATGTGATGATGCTTTGGTCAACTGTCCTTCTGTGGAAAAAGTTTTGGTTTACAAAAGAACCGGAAATCCAAATCTTGAAATGGTTCAAGGTAGAGATTTCTATTGGGATGAAGAAACCGCTAAATTTTCCGGTTATATTCCTCCAGTTCCAGTTAATTCTGAAGATCCTTTATTCTTGTTATACACTTCTGGTTCTACTGGAACTCCTAAGGGGGTTGTTCACACCACCGGTGGATTTTTATTGGGGGCTGCTTTGACCACTAAGTATATTTTCGATATCCATGAACAAGATATTTTATTCACTGCTGGTGATGTTGGTTGGATCACTGGTCACACCTATGCTTTATATGGACCCTTAAGTTTAGGAATTTCCACCGTTGTGTTCGAAGGCACCCCAGCTTATCCAGATTTTGGAAGATTATGGCAAATCATTGAAAAACACAAAGTCACCCATTTCTACGTGGCCCCTACTGCTTTAAGATTATTGAGAAAATCTGGGGAAGCAGAAATTCCAAAATACGATTTGAGTTCTTTGAGAACTTTGGGATCAGTTGGTGAACCAATTTCTCCTGATATTTGGGATTGGTATAATGAACATATTGGTAAGAACAAATGTCATATCACCGATACTTACTGGCAAACCGAATCAGGATCTCATTTCATTGCTCCAATTGCTGGAGTTACTCCTAATAAACCTGGTTCTGCTTCCTTACCATTTTTCGGTATTCAAACCTGTTTGATTGATCCTGTATCGGGACAAGAAATCGAAGGTAACGATGTTGAAGGGGTTTTGGCCGTTAAGGAATCATGGCCATCAATGGCTAGATCCGTTTGGAAAAACCACGGTAAGTACATGGATACTTATTTGAAACCATACCCAGGATATTATTTCACAGGAGATGGTGCTGCCAGAGATAACGACGGATACTATTGGATTAGAGGTAGAGTTGATGATGTGGTTAATGTCAGTGGTCACAGATTGTCTACTGCTGAAATTGAAGCAGTTTTGATTGAATACCAAGGAGTTAGTGAAAGTGCAGTTGTGGGTATTAATGATGATTTAACTGGACAAGCTATTGTAGCATATGTTGCTTTGAAAGAAGAAAGTTCTGAAGATTTAACTGAGTTAAGAAAACTGTTGATTCTTCAAGTTAGAAAAGAAATTGGACCTTTTGCAGCTCCAAAATCTATTATCATTGTCCCAGACTTACCAAAGACCAGATCAGGTAAGATTATGAGAAGAATCTTGAGAAAAATCAGTTCATATGAGGCTGATCAACTTGGGGATATCACTACATTGGCTAACCCAGGGTCTGTTGCAGGTATTATTGAAAGTTTTGATAATCAATTCAAGAAGTAGTTAATATATTAATTTTAAAAAAAGTAATTTTTAATTTTTTCATTTTTTCGTTTAATTTTCATTTTCACTTTCACATTTTTAATTTTCAGTATTTTCATTTCATCGCGTTTATGTTTCCTTTACTATGGACGTTCATATCCATAAAACTACTTCAAATAACAATTCTATATAACGTACCGTATCAATTCGATATATCAAGTGACATTCTAATAGAATTGTATAAAAAAGAAGAAATCGGATTCATCACCAAACTCCTACACAAGTTCTTAATCTGGGATAACGTTTATTTCACAGATCTATTCAGAAACGATCCCATATTTGAACATCAGTTTGTATTCAGTCCCGGTTGGGTTGGATTCATACGTTCTATCAGAGACTACTTTCAATGGGAAAATAACTTCTATACAAACTTAGTCCTAGCGTTGGTGGTAGGTAACTTGAGTCAATTCTTAGGCTCAGTAGTACTATACTATTTTTCAAAACTAATGTTTGACCGAATTTCATTTTTTAAACGTGATAGTCATCAATTGAGTTTGAAGACTTCCATACTATACATCCTATCACCAGGGGGAATATTTTTAACTGCATCTTATTCTGAAAGTTTGGGATCTTTTTTATCCATATTAGCATTATACCTTCGAGAAGTGTCCCTTGATTATAGGATAACATACAAGATAAAGTTTAAACTGGTATATATTGTTTCAGGCTTTTTTATAGCTGGAGCATACCTTGTAAGAGCAAATTGTTTATTATTGGGAATATTTTACCTTTACGACTTGGTACAATTTTACCCAAACGATATACGAAATGCCGTTTTCAGTATCATTTCCGGGTCAATCCTTTTTTTCACATTTTTATATTCCAATTATGTCAATTATAAAGTATTCTGTCCTGGAAGAGAATGGTGTGATAATTATTTCCCATCTTTATTTCAATACTGTCAGGTTAAGTATTGGAACAACGGATTTTTGAACTATTGGACAGCCAATAACATCCCTAATTTTTTGATTTCCTTGCCAATAATATCGGCAAACGCTTACTTGGTTTTCTTTTTTTTAACCCACCATCCAACCCGGGTTTATTTACCATATTTAATCCTAAATGCAGTTGTACTTATATTTGGAGTCTTTTTTTGGAATATCCAGATCCTCAACCGAATTTTAAATTTCAATCCAATTTTTTATTGGTTTCTTGCCATATTCAACCACAAGGGAATAAATCTACTTTTAATCACTTGGATTTGTATCCAAACTGGCTTATTCGGAGCTTTCCTCCCTCCAGCTTAAATTTTGCAATCGGTGTGCGCACGCCGTTTCATACCATCCCCTTTAATCGAACCATAGTAAATACCCAAGCAGGTATGTCAATCCATGAGCAAGTATGGCTGACGGTGGCTTTAGGGTCCTGTTACTTTAAATATATATAATACCCTAGGCCTGTCGCTGAATCGAGATAAAAAACCCTCATGATGGATATCATTACTCTTTTGGGATATGATATGCGACAATTTTATTTATCTACTAAACCATGGTATTCCTATTAAACCTGGCATGATCCTGAGTTTTTATTCTTGTGTTTTTAACTACCACCTATGTCTGTAAACCAAACCACCCTAACAGTAAGCGTGGAGACCATCCCTAACAAGTACATCAACTATGCTATCTTAGTGGGTCTCTTAGCTCTTGTCATTTTCACTAGAGAAAGACAAAAAAAGCAGCAACAATCTAGACTTAAATCTAGAAATATCAAAAAAGGTGGTGCCAGTAAAAACAAAGATAGAAAGTTTGGGCAATGGACTCCAGAAGAATATCAAACACCTCCTCCAAAACCTTATCAAGATTGGGACGTCCATACCACCAGTCCTTTACCTTACAGAGCATTCAAGCATAAATATAACATTACTATGGGCATTAGAAGCATGGATTGGGACCAGTGGTTTGAATTGGATAACGAATGGACCAAGTATCATAATGAAAAGTTAACCAGATTGGAAAAATACGACAAGAACTTGTACGAAACCACTAAAGAATGTATACCTGCAGCTTATGAATTATTGGAAGAAATGAGACAATACCTTCCAAAACGGTACCCCAGTTTATTTGAAGCTACCGAATTTGGTATGAAGATTTTAGAAACCGGAGAAGATTTTAAATTCTTAAAACCTTACAATAATTTTGATGGTAAGACAGGAGAAGATCCTCTGAAAATAGCTGCTCATTTTGTTCAAGATGATTTAGCTATTATGATGGAAGATTCTGACGGTCACTATGTACTTAAAGGAGGGGCTATTATCTTACCGGGATTCTGGAAATTCAGAGATAAATTTAACATGTCAATTGAACAAATCCATGTTTCTGGAGATGTTCCAAAATTTAAAGAAAAATTACAAACCGGAATGGAAAAATTTTTTGTCAGATTAACTTGTGATAAACCTGTTGTTCGTAACAATTATTTTTTACAAACAGACGAGGAATTAGGCTGGTCTGTTTCCATTGGTGAAGAATTTGGTGGTAAAGTTGGTTGGTATACTGCGGATGAAGCATCTGATGTGAGTAAGATTCATTTGAGAAGTGAAAGACAAAGTTTGAGAAGATTACCAAAATCTGGAGCCATCATTTTCACCATCCGGACATATTTCATTCCAGTGACTCAGTTAGTTCAAGAACCATATATTCCAAGAAGACTTTTGAATGGTATTTTAAGTTGGGAACCGGACGTTCAGGAATATAGAGGATATACTAAGTTTAAAGATGTTTTGTTACCATATTTGGAACAACAAGCGGAAAAGCAAGAAAAGGAAGGATATTTGCCAGAAGAAGGTCCCAATGCATTTCCTTTTTAGTATATAGAAGAGGAAGTATAAAATAAACAAGTATAAAGTAAGGAAGTATAAAATAAACAAGTATTTATATAAGAAAAAAAAGTTAAGAATGAGAAAAAAATGGCTGCAAAATCAAACCATAAAATTATTCCTTTGATATTTTGTTGATCCCACTTGATTGTGAGTTCGTATAGTCTCTTGCTTTAATCTATAGTAAACTAAAAATTCAGCGTTAGATGAATGAAAGTTATTTTTTATTTTATTTTAAGAATATTTGGTCTAATAAAATTATGATAGTTCCGTTTACCAGAAAAAGCAGATACAAACTAAAATCAAGGCTATTTATCATGATCAAAATACAAAGTGTATTATTTTAAAATAGTGTGTCATTTAAAGTAATAAACCCAAAACAGTGTATTATTTTAAAGCAGTATATTATGTGAAGTGTATTATGTAAAGTCTTGCGTTTTGAAAGAGATATTAACTACAATAAATATTTAATTCGCAGTCATTCGTTTTCCAAAAGCTGGATCCGAACGACCCTATAAAAAAACATTACCATTACAATCGTTAAATAAATCCAAACCTATATTAATACATAATCATAATATACACCTAAGCTCTTTCACCTCTTAATCTTCTAGCCAATTGAATATCTTTCTTTTGGATAGTAACTCTCTTAGCGTGAATAGCACATAAGTTAGTGTCTTCAAATAAGGAAACTAAGTAAGCTTCAACAGATTCTTGTAAAGCACCAATAGCAGAAGATTGAAATCTTAAATCAGATTTGAAATCTTGAGCAATTTCTCTAACCAATCTTTGGAAAGGTAATTTTCTGATTAATAATTCAGTAGATTTTTGGAATCTTCTGATTTCTCTTAAAGCAACAGTACCTGGCTTATATCTGTGAGGTTTCTTAACACCACCGGTAGATGGAGCAGATTTTCTAGCAGCTTTAGAAGCTAATTGTTTTCTTGGGGCTTTACCACCAGTAGATTTTCTAGCTGTTTGTTTAGTTCTGGCCATTTCGAATAATTTACAGACTATAAAATTTTATTTCCGACTAATCAAATATATATATAATTTTTGATGGGGGTTTTGTTTATTTTCTTTTTGCAACAATCATGATAAACTCCATTCTGATATTTACCATGCGCGCACGCGTAAACATGAGTCTACTTCAAAATTGTGTCTTTTGTCGCATCGAAAAGCACCTAGATTCGCTAGTGAGTAAAAAACAAACTCGGAATGTAACTTTTCCCCAAGGCAAAAGTTCATTAATTAACCCATTTAAAGAGTAAATAAACCTTTTACGGGGCCAGAAAATCAATTTCCCACCAATCAATGACTTCTTTTACCACCAAAAGTCAAAAGGTGTAGAATTCATCCCAACTTTGGGTCGCAATTTCCTCTTTGGGACAGAAAAAGACTTAAATTTTAAGGCTCCTCTACGGTAAAGTTCGACCTCACCCACTTTTGTTTTTCTCAAGTCACACACAAACACAAGGTTAAACAGTATGCGCAGATTGCCTCTATTTTCTCTCATTCAGGGATAAATATAAATTAGTTCGCCCTTTTTTAGTTTTTTTTCTCCTTATTATATTCTATTTTATTAATAACTATAGTATAAAAAATGTCCGGTAGAGGAAAAGGAGGAAAAGGTTTAGGAAAAGGTGGTGCTAAAAGACACAGAAAGATCTTGAGAGATAACATTCAAGGGATTACCAAGCCAGCTATCAGAAGATTAGCAAGAAGAGGTGGTGTTAAACGTATTTCTGCTTTAATCTATGAAGAAGTTAGAGTTGTTTTAAAATCTTTCTTAGAAAATGTTATCAGAGATGCTGTTACTTATACTGAACACGCCAAGAGAAAGACCGTTACTTCTTTAGATGTTGTCTATGCTTTAAAGAGACAAGGAAGAACCTTATATGGTTTCGGAGGTTAATGTGTATTTATATATGTAATGAATGGTTTGAATGGATTTGAGTGATTGTAGTGGTTGTAGTGATTGTAGTGTATCTTTTGAATGTGGTTTTTGTTTTCTTTTCATCAAACTTTAGAGTTTAGGTCAATTGTTTGGGATATGTTTGTTGATTTGTTACTCTTGCTTTTTACTGTGGATTTGAATTATCAAAAGTCGTGCTTTGTTCAAATGTATTGAGATGAAATTTAAAGTTTTCATTCTATATTCTCTATACAATTTCTACACTCTATTATTTCTACATTTATATTACATTCTATAAGGTATCTAATCTCTTAACTCCTTTAACTCCTCCACTGTCAATGTCTCCCCCGAAGTGTATAATAAACTTTCCAACACTTCTTCATCTAACCCATTTATAATTACATGAATATGACTTAAACTTTTCACAGACTGTAAGCTTTCCCAGTTTTTAAACCAAATCAAATTCCCCTTTTTAACATATTTTCCAAACGTCTTAAAAAGGTATGCTTCGATAATCCTTTTTGTCTCTGTAGATATATCACCAACTGGACTTAAAGGATCTATAGGAATTTTAAATTTAGTCCAAACGCATAAATGAACAATTCCAGGTTGAAAATTATAAGGGAAGTCATTTTTCAAAATTTTCAAATCCGAAGATTCTAGAAACAATTCATTCAGTTTAGCATTGATTTTAATTTCATCATCCTTTAAATCCATAATGGGAATTTCTCCCTCGTACCATTTTAATTGGTTTAGTAATAAATATTTGAAAATTGACAAATTATTTTCAGCTATAAGTTTTTTAAATTTCAAATACTTTTCACTATCAATTTGCAGTCTGGCGAATTTTTCAAGGGTGTTGGTTTTGATTATGTCAACTACTTCTTCCCATTGGTAAGGTTCTTGTCTAATTTTGAAAAGGGGCATGTTTGGAATTTGAATAAATTTAATTTTATTATTGGTAATGGTACTAATCATTGCGTGAGTACAGCAGGAATGATGGGAAGGATGGGAATTAAAGGGTGAAGTAAAGTAAAAGTTTTTTTAAGTAAGGTGAAGTAGAAATAGTTCAAACTATTAAACCACGGGCCACTGTATAAAGGGTTGCATTGATATTTATAGTGAAAAAATGTTTATGTTACATTGAAATATTTTAATTTATGGTGTTACATCTCACGTGTTGATAGAGATGCCGTAGAGGAGATAACGGGATGGGTTTGATTTTGTGGTTTTTGATGTGTGTTGGTATTGGGTATTCGGATTTTATGTTATATATATTATGTTCTATATTTTAGCTACTTTTATACCCTTTTATATCTTTTTATATCTTTTATATCTTTTTATATCTTTTTATACCCTTTTATGTTTTTCCTTTTTTTTTTTTCAAATTATTTCACTCTCATATTCTTCAAATCTGTGAATTTTGCAACTAAAAAATAAAAAAAATAAAAAACTTTTAAAATGGTTTAATTTGTTAGTAAATGTGTTCATTAGTGTTCTTGAGTTTTATTTCCTTTAAAAAACCTTTAAAAAACCTTTAAATCTATTTTATGATATTCTTTACATTCTTACATAATCAATTCCTCACAATCATTACATAATCAATTCCTCACAATCATTACATAATCAAACTCTCAAATCATTACATAATCACTAACCTCATCCAGATTCTCAATTTCTAAATCCATCATGAGACTAATAGTATTAAGACATGGTGAGTCCCTATGGAACCATTCCAACAGATTCTGTGGTTGGGTAGACATCAAATTAAGCGATAAAGGTAAACAAGAAGCCATTGACGCCGCAAAATTAATCAAACTGGAAAAATTCAATTTAAAAACCTTATACACATCTAAATTATCTAGATCTATTCAAACTGGAAATTTAATCCTTGATGAATTGGATTTATTATATTTAGATCAACACAAACATTGGGAATTAAATGAAAGACATTATGGGAATTTCCAAGGAAGAAATCGAAAAGATGTTCATGCTCAATATGGGGATGAAGAATATAACTATATAAGAAGAAATTATCAAGGGAAACCACCACCAATTGAAGGTAATGATGATTCTTTGGATGAAAGATATGAGGGGATAAATGTACCTAATGGAGAATCTTTAAAAGAAGTGATTGAAAGATCTATTCCATTTATTAAGACCATAATTCATGAAAATCAAAACAATGATATTTTAATTATTACTCATGGATCTATAGTTAGGAGTATAATTAAATATTTTAATAAGGTGGCAGATGAAGATATTAGTAAGATAGAAATACCTACAGGAATTCCAATAGTATTTGAGATTGAAGGAGATGAAATGATTAAGCCGTATTATTATTTGGATCATGAATTAGCATTAGAGGGTATAAAGAAGTATAATGAGAAGACGAAGTATGAGCAGTAAAACAAGGAGTAAATGAGTAGGAGTAAATGAGTAAAAAAAGGACCAAGAGTAAAAGGAGCAAGAGATAAAAGGGTAAGGAGCAAAGATAGAAAGGAAAAAAAAGTTAATTATAGATTGGTTATAGAGTAATAAAACACCCTGCCCTTTTAAGTAAAATTGTGTATTCTCATGCTCACCACAACAAACAATTCCCTTTTTCGCATTAGCCTCACGTAGAACTCAACAAAAGAACAAAGTCAGAAGACTAACAGAGAATACAGGATGAGTCGAAAGAGTAATAGAATAACAGAATAACATTAACAGAATAACATTAACAGAACAGACCCCAAAGCAAATTCAAACTTTCTCTATTTTGTAGCAATTAAAAATTTCTTATGGCCGCACTTGTTTGCTTATTAAGATCTATAATCTATGAGCTAACTAAAAACCAAATAAATCTATACGAGCTAGATGATACACTATAAATCTATTAACTATCCCTATACACCGTTCTCTACAAATACAATCTATAAGCCTCTATCCTCCCTCCACTGACCTCATCCCCTTTAAGTAACCCCGATCCTCTCGGAACTAACGTCCTCCGAACGATCCTGGTTTGCGAAATTTCATAGAATTGAAAGGAATCTTCCATCCCTTTTCTATAAATATCATTAGTAAGAAGGTATTTTTTAAACCACTTTTTTTTCTAATACCCCAAGGATATATTATATATATATCTGTTATATACTAATAGAGCTTAGTTAATAGAGCCCCAATACATACTAAAATAGACTAGACCTATAGCTGACAATAAGTGACCTGTCATGTCCGTTATCGTCCCCAAGAGAACTTTGAATGATTTGATGGA
Source organism: Yamadazyma takamatsuzukensis (assembly GCA_030572035.1). Lineage (NCBI taxonomy): Eukaryota > Fungi > Ascomycota > Pichiomycetes > Serinales > Debaryomycetaceae > Yamadazyma > Yamadazyma takamatsuzukensis. The sequence goes on along the minus strand of JAJLZF010000028.1, from coordinate 28,079 downwards.
TGAAGAGTTGTACAACATTCCTAACTCTCCCATTAGAGATAGTTTAGTCAGGGATCCATCGCCTACGTTGTTTGATTTCAGTAATTTACAAAACCAAAAAATCTTCAACGATTATGGTAACCCTGATCAGTCATTCATCCAACCCAATCAATTGTTCAAAGCCCCAATACCCCAAAAATCCAAGGAGTTCCAAGGAAGTTTTGATGGGAAGTTCAACAACGCCAACTTTTCTAATGATAGATCCCATAGATTTGTGCCTCCTAGAAGAAGATTGAAGACGTTGGGCGCCCCCTCAGAGAAATTTGACGATTATCTTTTCAACCCCAACGTTGAACCATCATCTTCCATAAACTTTGATTTTAATGACTCATCTTCAATTTTCATACATCCCGACACTTCCAACCAAATTTTAAACGATTTGAATAATTACGTGGAAGAAAAGGACCATTTTATGAGTGGACTTGAAGATTTTGACGAAAACTTTGATGACGATTTAAGTGATGATGATGATGACGAAGGTTATGGATTTGATGAAGATTATGATGTTAATAATTTAATAATGAACGATTTTAATGGAGGGTTTGAAACCTATGGAAAGAAGGATGAAGCTTTTGAGCCTCCTAGTGTCAATGTTAATGATATTGATTTAAGAAGTCCTGAAGTACCTGTGGAAATTGAAGATGTTCAAGAAAACATTCTGGATGATATAGAGAATGTTGAAGAAACCCCTGAAACCACCCCAGACATGGAACAAGATATGGAACAAGACATGGAAGATATTGATGATAAAGAAATATCTTCAGACCATAAACTTGAAACGGGTGATAATCATCAATGTTTCTTGGTGAATCCAAATAACGGATTACCTTGTAATAAACAATTTTCCAGACCTTATGATTTAATAAGACACCAAGAAACTATTCATGCTTCTAAAAAGAAGATTTTTAGATGTGTGATTTGTGAAGGTAGAGCTGATGGTGGTAAAGGAAATGGAAAGTCTAAGACATTTTCAAGAGGTGATGCATTATCAAGACATATTAAAGTAAAGCATCAATTGGTAGGTAAAGAAGCATTGGATTTGATCAATAGTGCGAAGGAGAATGTTGAGTATATATCTGTACATAGTTAAGAATCAGGAATTTGAATAAATGAGTTAATACAAGTGAATGAATTTATGTGAATTTAAATGAATGAATTTATGTGAATTTAAACAAATGAATTTATGTGAATTTAAACAAATGAATTTATGTGAATTTATATGTTTAAACAAATGAATTTATGTTTAAACAAATGAATTTATGTTTAAACAAATGAATTTATGTGAATTTATTATAACTTTAAATCAATATAAACCATTCATTCTTATCAATTGATACCTCTGGCTACATCGGCAAATCATACTCCTTTTTATAATAAAAATATTGCCATGCTATCACTAAATCTAAACTGGTTTGAAATAATGCTGCCATCATGAAAAAACTTGAAACTTCCGTGGTACCAAATAAAAGATAATTGATCTTCAATAAATCTCCCCCCAACCAACTTATTATCAAAATCCATTTAAAATGTCGAGTGGATTTTAATCTGTACATTAAAAGAATTTGCGGCAACGGTAATAAACTCTCAATAAATAGTCCGGCCATTCCTATGAAATTTACAAAAAATGGAGAACTTTTGAAAATCAATGACATAAGAGTCAAACTGATGGTGAACAGTATGAGAAACTCCCAATACTTCAAATGATTATCAAACCATTGCCAAAAATGAAATGGTCGTCTATAGAAATTATCAAATATCTTCAAATAATTCAATCCAAGGTCTAAAACTGTAGAAGACAGATTCAAGATTTTTTCGTTTTCATAAAGTTTGATGGGACTGTTGATGAACCGTAAAGATACTCTTAGTAAAATGCATTGAATAAATATCATAATTAACGCTTGTCGAAACAACGACACTTCGTAAGGGTTTAGTATATAATAGATAATCTTAAAGATTGAGGAAATCAACATGATGAGACAAACATCAATACTGAACCCTTTGGAATCTCTTTTGATGTAAATTTGATAACTGGTCAAACCATAACTGAACAATGGAGTTACCAGGATGAAAAAATTGATCAAATACTGAAAAAATCCATAGTTAAAGTATTCGGTTGGTAAATAATTTGACATTAACTGAAAACAAAAATTCACATCTGAGAAAAACAAAGCTTACGTGAGAATAAGCCAAATTTTTCACGTAGACAAAGATGATATTTTAACATTAGGTATGGTTTGGCTTAACAATCAAAACGTTAGATGATTGATCCTAAACATTAGATGATTGACCCTGACTCATTCTATTCCACCATCGCCTATTTCATCTATTTTCTACCTCGGTGGAATGACGAACCTCAAATTATAAATTGTGGAGCCTGATTGGCTTCCGACTCGGATCCGTCAGAAATCCTGTACATAATTTATGGACCTATTTGCATATGTTATTTAGCCGTGGATGTAAAACCTGGGGTTGATGGATAAGGGAGGGTATATTCGTGGGTTTATACGTCAGAACTGTCACCATACCCCTGGGAAAATACCCGTCAACCATCTCTCACCATCTACACAAAACAGCTTACTGAAAAATTGCCCAACACTGGAAATCCCCAGGCTCCTTTTACCCGAGCCCAGGATAAACGGAGCAAGGTTGAAAAATATCTGGGGTAGAGCTATAAAAACCTCCCTGGTTCCACTTTTTTCAAAATTCCCCAGTTACATTAATCATGGCTTACACTGAAATCGACGTCAACGAAGAAGAAAAATTCTTCCAACAACAAGTCCAAGACATTGCCAAATGGTGGAAAGAACCAAGATGGCACAAGACGAAAAGAATCTATGAACCTGAACATATTGCTAAAAAAAGATCAAGTTTGAAAATAGATTACCCATCTACTAACCAAGCCAAGAAGTTGTACAAGTTATTGCAAGAACATGACAAGAACAAAACTGTTTCTTACACTTTTGGTGCTTTAGACCCCATCCATGTTTCTCAAATGGCCAAATATTTGGATTCCATTTACGTTTCTGGATGGCAATGTTCTTCCACGGCTTCAACTTCCAACGAACCATCTCCTGATTTGGCCGATTATCCTTACGATACCGTGCCCAACAAGGTTGAACACTTGTGGTTCGCTCAATTGTTCCACGACAGAAAACAAAGAGAGGAAAGATTAAGCTTGACCAAAGAAGAAAGAGCTAAAACTCCTTACATTGATTTCTTAAGACCAATTATTGCTGATGCTGATACTGGACATGGTGGTATTACTGCCATCATCAAATTGACCAAGTTGTTTGTTGAAAGAGGTGCTGCCGGTATTCATATTGAAGATCAAGCTCCTGGTACCAAAAAGTGTGGGCATATGGCCGGAAAAGTTTTGGTTCCTGTGCAGGAACACATCAACAGATTGGTTGCAATTAGAGCATCTGCTGATATTTTAGGTTCTGATTTGTTATGTGTTGCTAGAACTGATTCTGAAGCTGCCACTTTGATCACTTCTACCATTGACCACAGAGATCATTACTTTATTCAAGGTTCTCCTAACCCTGAAACTCCAAATTTAGCTACTTTAATGGTTGAAGCCGAACAAAAGGGTGCTTACGGTGAAAAATTACAAGCCATTGAAGATGAATGGACCAAGACTGCTGGATTGAAATTGTTCCATGAAGTTGTCATTGATGAAATCAACAAATCTTCCATTTCTGACAAAAAAGCTGCCATTGATAAATTTGTCGCTAAAGTTAACCCATTGTCTGAAACTTCTCACAAGGAAGCCAAACAATTGGCTAAGGAAATTTTAGGTAAAGACGTTTACTTCAACTGGGACGTCACTAGAACCAGAGAAGGTTACTACAGATACTCTGGTGGTGTTCAATGTGCTGTTATGAGAGGTAGAGCTTATTCTCCATACTGTGATTTGATTTGGATGGAAAGTGCTTTACCAGACTATCAACAAGCTAAAGACTTTGCCGAAGGTGTTAAATCCAAATATCCTAACCAATGGTTAGCTTACAACTTGTCTCCATCTTTCAACTGGAACAGAGCTATGCCAGCTGATGAACAAGAAACCTATATCAAGAGATTAGGTAAATTAGGATACGTTTGGCAATTCATTACTTTGGCTGGATTACATACTACTGCTTTGGCTGTTGATGATTTTGCTAATCAATACTCCAAGATTGGTATGAGAGCTTATGGACAAAATGTTCAACAACCAGAAATTGAAAAGGGTGTTGAAGTGGTTAAGCATCAAAAATGGAGTGGAGCTGAGTATATTGATGGATTGTTGAAGATGGTCACTGGTGGTGTTTCTTCAACAGCAGCTATGGGTAAGGGAGTTACTGAAGACCAATTTAAGAGTAAGGTTTAGTATTGTTATTTATTATACATTAGTATTTTTGATTTTGATTTTTCACTTTTTATTTATTTTTCATTTTTCATTCAAATTCTAAACTTTTGAATTTCGCATCTCATGGGTTTTATAAATCCTGGGGTAGGCAGAAACTTTCGAAGTAAACACCAGTACAAACATCCCAGGGTTCTTCAACATGCTAGAAAGAGAAAGTATCACCTATACAACTTAGCCCCCGAAGTATTGTTCAATATCTTTACGTTTATCCATCCTGATGAAAATAATCTTCCATTTGTAAATAAGCACTTTAATAGACTATTTAAATATGATAATGTAGGAGGAGAGTTTGTCAAGAAATTAATATACCGACAGTTTGTGTATGATTTAAATTACAAGCTTGAAAACTTTATGGGGTTTGTCGAGAAGTTAGAAACTTTTTACACGTCTAAAAACATAGCTAGTGAGAATTTCACTGAGTTTAAGGTTTTCTTTGAAACCTGTAAAAAACGACCGTTGGCGTTAGATGTTAAGTTTTTTGGTTATAAGATGGTTGGTAAGATGGATTTGGATCAATTGAAACTGTTTTCCATTTTAACTAAACTGCAAATTCTATCTGAACAGAACTTTCGATTTGATCATTTTAAGGGAAAAATCCGAATCCTAAACGAAGAAGTATTGAAGTACCAGGAAAACCACCAAGAAAGTGAAAAAAGTGAAGAAAGTGACTATGATGAATTAAGTTCCACTGCTGAACGAATTTTCAATCAACAATTTGAAGATCAGGCTGATTTTGATCTCTTTGATGACATAGTTCTATTTGGTCCATCTATATTCCCTGAACGATTTAATGTTATAAATACCACGGCAAAGTTTCATTTATTGAAACTGATGCATAAAAAGTTAGCTTTTGAGTATACAGATGCAAACATACCGTTGCAAAATATCTTTGGTAATGAAAAATTAGATATTAAACTGAAAACTAAATTTGCAAAGTATATTATAAAACATCTCCATTTGCACGTGAAAACCGCCACGATTATAAGCTGTTTTGGAGTGTTGACAGATACAAAATATTCTACCCAGGTGGAAGAAATAGCTCATTCTTTGCTACGAAAGTATTATAGTTCTGAATCTGTTAATGATCAAGCATTATGGGTTTATGTGAGAGACACTGAACAAACGGAACTATTTCATATTTTATGTGGGTATTCCACGCCGGCATTGTAAGTTCTTTGAAATTATAGAGATATATAGAAAGTTAATGAATGAATGAATGAAAATAAACTTATCTCTCTTTCCAGTGGTGCGCAAAATCTCACTTTATCTCAAATTTATCCGCACTGAAAAATTTGCATCATGATTAAACCTAGAAACCTCCAGGCTTATCGCTACCTATCAGGTAGCAGTAGACTTGCATTCCAAAACCAAAGCATCCTTAAGAAAATCAACAAACAAGAAGATATAAATCCTCCTTCAAAGTTAGCCGCAGAATCAACCTTACCTAAAATTGAACAAGATTTAAATATAAAGATACGGGAACCCAAACATAAGACCCCGTTATTATCCGACCATGCTATTGAAAACGATGAGAATTTCAAGATGTCTTCTATAAAACAAAGCGTAGGGCAAATGGTCATTAAATTATTTAATATTGATATGGATAGTTCCAGAGCTGGACCTGTAGCTGGGTCTCAGTATTTTGGAGAATGTAAGAAACAGGGTATGGTATATCCAAATGAACCTTTAAGTTCCACTGCCAGATTTTACTACGAAACTTTGGGGTTACCAGCATCTTTTTCCCAATGGTTTCAAATCACCGTGTTACACTATTGGATCTTATCGGTCAGAATGAGAGCGATGCCATTTAAATACGGTAGATTATACCAGAAAAGATTGGTGGACAGAATTTTCAAAGACATGGAATTAAGAATGGCAGAAGAATTAGGGATTAATTCTTCCAGACTTATTGAACAGAATTTAAAAGATTATCACACCCAACTTTTAGGGTGTGTGTTATCATACGATGAAGCATTAATGAGTGACGATATTACTTTTGCTGGGGCATTATGGAGAAATGTATTTAATGGGAATCCTAATGCTGACATGAGACATGTTGAAGCATTGTTGGGGTACGTAAGATCTCAGTTATATGTTTTAAATAAAATGTCTGATAGAGAATTTGGATTTGGAGAATTCAAGTTTGTACCTCCAGACCAAACGGTAAGACCTTTAACACAAGCCCAGGAGTTGGAGTTGAAGGAAAAGGTAAAGATACAATTTGGTAGTAAGAATTTACCATCACAAAGAAGTGTTCTTTCGTTGGATGAATAGAACAATGTACATAGTAATATATTTATCTAGCTTGTCTTTTCTACTCCTATAACTTAGATTTATCTCCTCTATTCTCATCCACCTGCCAATCACGACCCTTCACATCTCGAATCATAACATTCATAATAGCATAATCATCCCCTTCTTTACTTCCTGGTCCCTTACTACCCAACATAATATCTTCATAGAAATAAAAACCAAACTTGTTATAAATAGGAATGTTCGTAGCACTAGAACTTTCCAAATATGCAATTCCTGTTGGATCCTTGTCGATGTATTTTTCAAACATATACTCAAACATGGTTCTAACGTTTCCTTTACCTCTGGCGTTGGTGGTAGAACCCAAATAAACCAAAGTGTAAAGATTCTTCTTAACAAACCGTGAATCTGTAGATAATATCCGTTCGCAAGTATCATGCAATAAAGGTAACATCCCATCAAATACCTTCTCTCTACCTTCGTCTCCATAAATATCCCATACTTTTCCGTACCCAGCTTTCATCAAGGTGGAAAATGATTCTAGTCCTCTTTCCATTGAATCTGGTAATGACCAAATAGCCACGGTATCGAAGTTTTCTTCGTTCTCATTAATCCCCAAAACTATACCAGTTAAAATATGCTGTCTGATATAAGCTTCATATAATGTTTGTTCACAGTACTTTTTCTGGTTATCATCTTTTATATGACAAACTAACAACTTGGCTAACGAATCTTCTGCAAAAGATTCCAATAATGTTTTAGCAGCTTTAACGGTATCAGCTAATTCAAGGACCCTAAGATTAGAATATTTTTCAGCCAGATTTGGTTTTTGTAAACTCATGATATAAATTTAAAGAATTTAAAGGAACTATTTATTAAGGAATATAGAATGCTTGTAAATTAGCATACCTTGTAAGTATTGGCTGTTCTGGATCTTTATCAGTATATATAAATCGCTAAGACATGCTGAGTTCGGACGGCATCCCCAACTGCTTTGACTTTCCGAATCGGGACGAATTTTTCAGATATGAAGAGGGAGGGATCGAAGGTATGGCAAGGATTTAAGAGGGATAAAGGGAGCTATAAAGGAGTAATAAAAGGAGGTATAAAAGGAGCTGTAAGGAATATTATCAAGAGAGGTTCTATTATATTGTAGTAACATTTAATACTCTGTTATCTGATACATGTTTAATAAACTTCCAACTTCCTAATTAGGCAATCCGCTAATTTGACACATAGAGCCGTTCAACAGAGTACTGTAATGTATAATCCTATATACAAACAAATCTTCAGGTAACTCTTTCTTCATTAGATTCAGAAGTCTAACGTCATAAGTTTTTTTATCATCATAAGAAATGTTTTTATAAACTTTTTATCTTCATTCAATCTTTTTCCTATTCAGTTCCTCATCCAATCCTAATACCCTGTTTCGTAGCATTCGGTAAACTCTTAATCCATGACTTTCTGGTTTTCTTATCAGTAATAAGGAATGCTCTCCCTGACTGTTTCATTCTTCCAGTTCTTCCTATTCTGTGAATCAAATCCACAGAAGATCTTGGAAAATCCATTAAAATCACATTTTTCACACCGGAAAAATTCACACCTCTGGCAAATAAATCGGTGGTCACTAAAACTTTGATTTTCAGTTCTTTACTAGGTTCAGCTGGATTTATAAAAGGTGCTATTTTTCCTGACCTTTCTCCAGGGGAATCGTCCCCCGACAAGCCAACAATATCCTCCGCGTTCTGATGATACTTTGTGATCAAAATACTACACAAAGGTAAAACATCTTTTTTTTGGTTCACAAACACAATGATTCTTTTCACAAACCCAGCTTCAGTTCCATCTTTTTGAATGGCGTATAAAGCTTGGGCAAGACATCTGGATTTACTGCCGTTATAGGGAGATTGTTCAGAATCGATAATTTTCACCACCACCTGTTTGGGAACCTTATGCAAAGATGGAGTTATGACGTCAATGGTTTGATCTTTGAAGTATTTTTCAACGGTCTTGGAAAATTTCTTGGGGATGGTGGCTGAACACAAGATTAAATCTTTACATTTGGAGAATTTATTGATAACAGCCGTAGTATCATCCACCCAAGAATGATCAAACAAAGTATCAGCTTCATCAACCACACAATAACTAACATTGTACAAGTACCTGAAAGGATTTTGATCAGTTCTTTGTTTACCTAAAGATTGTAATTTGGTAGGAGTGGTAACCAAAACATCTATCACACCTTTATTCAACTCATTAAAGAACTTAGAACCAGGGTCGCCTGCACCCCATTTAAATATATTAAACCCAAGGTTATTATTGGAATTTTCCATTTTCAAAAATTCCTGATTATGACTATTTACAAGTTTGGGATCAATAGTAGTAAAGTTTAACGGTACCGTGTTGGCAGCGCTAACGGTGGAATAAACTTGGTCTACAAGTTCATTGGTAGGTAAAAGAATTACTGATCTCACCATGGAAATTTCTCGCGAATTCTTATATGCGTTAATTCCGGAATGGAAAATTTCCAAATCGTCTTCCTTTAGTTTAGAAAGAATGGGTGCTAGGTAAGACCAAGTTTTCCCCGAACCAGTTTCAGCAGCAATGGTGAAGACTTTCAATTTGTTGCTAGCATTGGTCTTAATAAGATCATTGTAAATTTCTTTACTTTCTTCAAATTTATTTTTGGCCGTTTTTTTGGGGCTTCTCACTTTATTAATCTTCCGTATAGATGCAATTTGTACTGGTGATGGTTTGATTTCAAGTTCTTCTTTTGACTTAACGTAAGTGTTCCTGAAATTATAACTAGATCGTATTTCTTCAATCATTGCTCTTCTTACACTGGGAAAAATCCTTAAAGCATCAAACGTAGTGATCTTAGTAATGTTCTTATTACTTATTTCTAATTCAGTTTTGGACGGTAACGATAACCGGGAAAAATTACCAAACTGGAAAATTGGATTTTTGGGTTTGGATGTTGCCTTAGAGGCATAGCATCTGACAGAACCTGCGATACTAAAGATATGCCGTATAGGTTTATCCATGTGTTGGGTTATTTACAAGATGATGGTTTAACATGAAAATTTTTGCGCGCTGAAAAATTTGGAAAACCAGAAAACTGAAAAATTTAGGTTGAAAAATTTAAGTAGAAAGATTTTGGTGAAAATTTAGATTGTTTCAACATGAGCAGTATACAGAGGTCTTTTATAGTGGCCAACGTAACCGCCAAAGTATTGACCAGAACTTTTACAGTTTCCTCCGTCAACCTGGCCGTGGTGAGGAAACAAAAAGACGGAAAACAGAAAGTTAAACAAGGATTCAAAACCAAGAAGGATGGAAGTGACAATAAAGGTAAAAAAGGGGGGATGACCCATCTTAAATTCAAAGACGCTGTGAGGCTGCTTGGATTTGAAAAAAATGCTCCTCCTGTAAATGCTGGAGATTTGAAGGCAGAAGAATTAACTACGGGAAAGATTGTAAAGTATCAAAAAGACACCGAAGAAAAGTTAAAACTTTTAGGATCTTTCAAAAAGTTTCAACATCATGAATTGTTTTCAAATCCTATATCTTTAATAAGTGATAATTTGGTGAAATTGAATGAAGACTTTTTAAATAAATTCGAGTCTCAAAGTTCTGAAAAGAATAGATATGCTTTGTTAGGAGAGTTTAGAAGTGGGAAATCTACCTTAATTACTCAATTAAAAGCATTGGCTTTGTCTAAAAACCCCGACACTGTTCTTTTACACATTGATCATCCTGAAAAAATCATTGATGGGTCCAGTGATTACATCTTCAACAAAAAGTTACAAGTATACCAACAACCCATGTTCACCAAAAGATGGATCATGAAATTGAGAGAAGCCAATAAAGAAGTATTCTCTAAAATGGCTTTAACGGAAGATATTAAATTCACCACCAAAAAAGTTGAACACAGTTTGAAAAAAGATGAAAATAACGTGTATGAGTTTTTGACCAAATGTTACGATTTTGGTAAACCTGAATCTACATTTGCGTTTGAGTTCTTTGTGAAACAGTTAAAGGACCATTCTGCTCAATTCCCCGTGTTTGTTTCTGTTGATAACTTCAATGCCTTAACTACCACACCTTTGACCAAATACAGACATCCAGATTTCACACCTATACATTTCAACGACTTTGAAATTGGAAGATTCATTTTGGAAGCTGTTAGTGGAAATTTGAAGTTTACAAAAGGAGGTATTCTTGTAAGTGAATCCAACGATATTGGTAAGTCTTCCAACTTGTCAGTAGGCTTAGGATTGGAAGAGTATGATCCTTATCAATCGAAAAAATTGGATGCTTTTGTAATTGAAAAGTTATTATCTAATGGAGGTGTTAAATCAGTTACGGTTGAAAATTTAACTAAAGAACAAACTGGAGAATTGGTTAAATTTTACCATGAACATGGTGTTTTACAAATTAGAGATTATATCTATAAGGAAGATACCGAAAGACAGGCAGGTGTTGATATTAAACAGTTGATAGAGTTGAATTTTGTAAAGTCATCAGGAAATCCAGGGATACTTCTTCAGCATGTAGCCATGGGATTTTAATGTACATAGAATAAAGTAAATACAAGTAAAGAAAAAGTAAAGGTAAAGTACAAAAAAAGGTTCACAAAGACAAGAAGGTTTACAAAATTAAAAATCTTATTCATTAATCTATTGTGTAAATAATGTATCCTCTTCTCTTAAATATTCTCCAATATCTCCCTGTCTAAATGCTACAATAGCAGTAGGTTGTAAATTCTTTGATTCATTAGTAGACTTAGCACTTATACCAAATCCCAATGCAACATCACTCATAGAATATACTATGACTCCAGCATGTTCAGGAATATCTTCAGACATTCTTCCTATATGAGCTTTTAAAATATGATTTCCGTACAAAAATGGCATTTCCCCATTTGCTTTAATCCATACCTTATACTTAGCGTATTGTGACAAGTATGGTAATGCTGTTATGTGTAATCTGAACTTTCCAGTCTTGGTGAACTTCCCAAAACATGTCCCTACAGACATCAACTGTTTTCTGGAGACTGAGGTAGCAAAATTTGCTACTTTTTCTGACACATAATACACTCTATCTTTTTGTAATCGAAAAACATGTGGATTGGTTGGGTTGTCTATTAAGAATGATATGTTTCTACCAATATAATTGGCTAACTTTTCAAACACCGTTTTGGTTTCTTCTTCTGTTAACTGTCTCATGGGTAAGTGAAAAATTAAAGTTCGCGATGAGATGAGAAAAGTGATAACTGAAAAATTACCGTTGTGAAACTTTTTTGATTTTAGAACGTTTGATTTAAAAGTTTATAAATACAACATCTTAAAATGCCAGAAGATGTTGAAAGTAAGGTCCGTAAGAATGATGACCACGAAAACTTTGCCAATAAAAAACAGAGGAGAGAGAGGGGTGATAAGAATGAGTAGGTACGTTTAACCATGAATGAATAAAGACCATTATTAACAATTTAGAGAATACGTTCCTCGTCTAGATGAAAATGGAAACCCAATTCCCAAGTCTGAGAGAAGAGCTAAACGGAAAGTGGCGTGCATGATTGGTTATTGTGGTGCTGGGTACAATGGGATGCAAATACAGAACAACCCCGATGTTAAGACCATTGAAGGTGAATTATTCCAAGCTTTCATTAGGGCTGGTGCTGTTTCACCTGAAAATTCTGATGACTTGAAAAAAAATGGGTTTATGAGAGCTGCACGGACAGATAAGGGGGTTCATGCTGCTGGAAATGTGATTTCTTGTAAATTGATCATTGAAGATGAAGATATTTTAACCAAAATTAACAATGAATTACCCGAACAAATTAGAGTCTGGGGTATAGAAAGAACGAACAAATCATTTGATTGTAGAAAAGTATGTTCTTCTAGAGTTTATGAGTACTTATTACCCACTTATAGTTTTTTACCTCCAAAACCTACCACCATTTTAAGTGAACAGTTAAAGGACGAAAAGGCCAAACACCCTGATTTTTACCGTGAAGATGAAGAAGGTCAACAGTGGTGGGATGAAACCTTAAGATTGCAACAAGAAATTAAAGATGAAATAAAATTCGAGGATGATGAACCTACCAAGCATTATAACGAGGACGGACAAATTACCGAATACGGCATGAAAGTGAAGAAACTCAAACTGCTCGAAAATGATAGAAGAAGAGCTTACAAGGTTAATGAAGCTAAATTGAACACTTTCAGAGAAGCTTTGCAACAATTTGAAGGATCTCATAATTTCCATAATTTCACTGTGGGGAAACATTTTAAAGATCCTTCCGCAAGAAGATATATGAAATCTATCACTGTCAGTGAACCCTTTATTATTGACAAAACTGAATGGGTTTCCATCAAAATCCATGGACAATCGTTCATGTTACATCAAATCAGAAAAATGATCGCTATGTCGGTTTTGATCATTAGAAGTGGATGTCCAATTTCTCGAGTTGGTGAAACTTTTGGATCTACCAATATAAATATCCCTAAGGCACCAGCTTTAGGGTTGTTATTGGAGAATCCAGTTTACGAAGGATACAATTCGATGTTGGAGAAGTTTGGACACAATAAGATTGAGTTTTCCAAGTACAAAACGGAAATGGATGCATTTAAAATGAAACATATTTATGATAAAATTTATAATGAAGAGGTGAATGAAAATTCATTTTATGGATTTTTTGGATTTATTGATAACTTAAAAAATGAAGAACTGGAGTTTAATGTGTTTAACTTTTTGAGTGCAAGTTTTGACAAGGGAAGAACTGAAGAGAAGGGGGATAAGAAAGAGGAGAAGTTTGATAATGTTGATTAGGAAGATGTTGGAGAAATAAGAAAAAGATATTAGAGCAAATAAGTAATAAACGTTTAGAGAAATACTTTAGGAAATAACCCGTAGTTCAACTTCAGAGAAATAAAGGCAACTTCAGAGAAATGTCCTTTAGTTAAACTTTAGAGAAATAACCTTTAGTTAAACTTCAGAGAACTAAAGGCAACTTCAGAGAAATGTCCTTTAGTTAAACTTTAGAGAAATAACCTCTACTTATACTTTATGACATTACCTACCCATGCTATAACCAATTTGGATTTTGTTTGACAGTATTTTTCTTAGGATTCGCATATAATTGTTGTTGTTGCAATTGATCAACCTTATCATTTGACATAATTTGTGGACCTGGCTGAATGGCTGGTTGTTGTGTTATTGGCGATTGATTTTGGTTTTGATTTTGCTGTTGATTCTGCCCTTGATTCTGCCCTTGATTCTGCCCTTGCCCTTCATCATCAATCATTTTCTGTTCTCTTTGCTTTTCTTGTTGGAATTTATATAAAGTCCAATCAAAAACATAATCATACCTATAATTTTCCCTTTTAAATAAATCTCTAAATAATTTTCTTAAAAATGGATAATCGGGTTTATCTTCAAATCTTAACGATTTAATATAATTCATATAATCTAAAAATTCCTTAGGTAATCCTTTAGTTAAAATATCATTTGGGGTGGTCATTTTTTTCTCCATAATCCGATCATATTTTTGTCTTTTAGTAGCAGCCTTTAATCCTTGCCATGGTAATGAACCTCTACAGAAATAAATTAAAACATAACCCAAACTTTCTAAATCATCTCTTCTCAGTTGTTCTATACCTAAATGAGTATTAACCGAGGCATATCTAGCAGTTCCTGTTAAATTTTTATTTTCCCGGTATGGAATATGTAAATGAGTTCTAGGATCTCTATACTTTTTGGCTAAACCAAAATCAATGACGTTTACTTGGGATCCTCTTCTACCGATCCCCATAAGGAAATTATCGGGTTTAATATCTCTATGGATGAAACATCTGGCGTGGATATACTCAATTCTACAGATTAATTGATCAGCTAAAAGTAAGACGGTTTTATAGGTGAATTTCCTATTACAGTAATTGAATAAATCTTCTAAAGAAGGTCCTAATAAATCAATTACCATGGCGTTGTAGTCACATTCTGTACCGTACCATCTTACAAATGGTATACCTACTCCTCCACTTAAAGCTTTGTAAACTTTGGCTTCATACTCTAACTGAGGGTGTTTGGCCTTGATATTTTCCAATTTAATGGCAACTTCTTCGCCACTGATGATGTTAGTACCAAGATAAATATCTCCAAAGGAACCACTACCGATTTTTCTACCAATTCTATACTTTTTTCCCACTCTTAAATCCATTCTTGAAGTATTTGTAATATTTGATGATAATTTTTAGATGGGTGATGGGTTGAAACGGGAAAAAGGGGGGATGGGTTCAACTTGATGTAAATATATGTGAGATGTTGTTTTAAACAGTAAATGTGGGGTTATGATGTGATAATCTTTATTGCTAAAGGAAGTTTCAGATCACCAAGGGCGGTTAGGAAAAAAAAGCCTGAGGGAAAGTCTGAGGAAATGGCAACACAAAGACGAGGGAATTGGAATTGGTCACGTGAGAAGATAATGGCTGGTTTGGGATAAGCGAGGTACATATTTATGGTGTTTAGAGTGTTGTATGGTATTTTTATGGTATTTTTATGGTGTTTTTATGGTGTTTTTATAGAGTAATTTTACAGAGTGCTTTTATAGAGTAATTTTACAGAGTGCTTTTATAGAGTATTGTATGGTATTTGTATAGTATTTGTGTATTTGTATGGTATTTGTATAGTATTTGTATAGTATCTGTATAGTATTTGTATAGTATTTGTATAGTATCTGTACAGTATCTATACAGTATCTGTACAGTACTTGTAAAATATCTGTACAGTACTTGTACACTACATTTAAACCCTACACTCTACTTTCAAGAACAATCTACCTTATATTAATTATCACTAAGCCTTTCCAGTTTCTGGTTTCTTAAATTTATTAAGAAATTTCTTAAAGAATTGATTCTTTTTAGCTTCCTTTTCAACCTTAGAAGAAGATTTTTCAACTTCTTTCTTAGCTTCTTCAACTTTATCTTTAGCATCATCAACAATGGTGTCCTTAGCGTCTACATCTTTAGCATCATCTTTGGCAACTGGTTCAACTGGTTCAACTGGTTCTTCAGCAAGTTCTTTGGTTGATTCTTCAACAGCTTCAGGAGCAGATTCAGCAACTGGTTCTTCAATTGGAGATTCAGTTGGTTCTTTGGTTGCTTCAGCTTCAACTGGGGCTTCTGTGGTTTCAGCTTCAGTAGCCTTAGCTTCAGCTTCGGCTTCCTTAGGTTCTTCCTTACCCTTGTCAGTCACTTCCTTCAATTCTTCTTTATCTTCATTGGTGAAGATCTTAGATGCTCTCTTAACTCTGTCTTTAAGTCCCATATTAAAAATTAAAAATTACTATTACTATTAAAAATAAAATAAAAAAGTGGGATGTTCTGTCCTTAAATACTTCTCTAACAATGAAGGAAAAAATAAAAAACAAAAAACACGGTAGCTACAAAAATAGACGAAAACAGAAATTATTAGAAAGGTCAAAAGGCTATACATCATAGATGGTTGTAGAGTAGGGGAGGGAGATTTGTTAGGGTTATAAACACCAAATAAACTGTCTTTATGAAACCATTTATTTGGTGGTGTTAAAAATGACTGACCTGTTTACTCCCTAGAATTACTATGGCTGACCTGATAAGGTTGTAAATTTGTGAACGGCTGGTTTTAGATTGTGACACAAAGCCACATCACTTATAAAGACAATAAGAAAATCCTGCGACTAAAAAAATGTATGATTATGTAAGCGAGAGGAGGACGGGTAGTTAGTTTAAGGAAAAGCACAGGCTTTAGAGGTAGTAAGGGATTAGGCGTGTAGTTAAAGAGCTACGGGTTTATATGAAGGGGATTTAACCCTTTACAGCCGAGGTAAAATTAGGCTATAAGGATAACCTGATTTTAGACGATTTGAGACTTGCATAATAAATACGATCCGGACTATCCTAGGGATGAAGGAGGATAAGAAGTATATAAAGAGGTATATGATTAAAGTACAGATGATGAAGTATATTAAAAAAGCACATGGTAAAGAATCTACAACAAACTATAAACAATTACTAAGCAAATCCACCGTTGTATGTTTATAGTGTGAATTTGAAACGATTTAGGTTGTCATGACAGGATATGCGAATCGCAATAGATACGTGTAGGATTGGGGTTGTAAGTGATAGGATTGGGGTTGTAAGTGATAGGATTGGGGTTGTAAGTGATAAGATGGAGGTAAGAAGGTTATAAGATGGAGGTAAGAAGGTTATAGGATGTAAGAATATGAACATGGGTGCTTGGGTGGATGTTTGTGTTTAGGTTTGGTGCTTGAGATTTAGATCTAAGGTCTCTAGAGTTGAGATGCCTTAACCGGATAAACATATATACTGTGATACCTTAAGTGAGTTAAAGAAGAACTTTCACTAGTTGGGCAGAACCAGTAAACAATTTTACCAAAAACTTAAATCCCCAAAGCTACCAGCTAAAAGTCCAGATCTTCAAAGCTCATAACTTCAGGTTCCTAACTATACGCGTACCTTATTTGTTTTTTATTATGTAATAATATGAACATGATGGATGTTTATTGATAACTCTTTAAAGGAAAGGTCTTTTTTAACATCTTTTTGAATGTCCTCTAAATATCCTTTCAAATCTCTTCTTAACATCTTTTCTAAACCCTTTTTTAAAAACGTCTTTTATACACCCTTTTCTTCTTTCTCTTTCTCATTCTCATTCTCATTCTCACTCACCAAAACAAACATGATCCGTAAAAAACCTTTATCCAACTCCACGAACACGTTTGAAAATAAAACAAAGTTTCATAAACTCTCCTCCAGTCCCATAGGCAATCATGTCAGTCTTTCTGATTTTGAAATCGGTAAAAAATTGGGTAAAGGAAAACTAGGGAAAGTTTATTGTGTAAAACATAAGAAATCTGGGTTTATATGTGCTTTAAAGGTAATGAACAAACAAGATATGATCAATTTAAAGTTGGAACGAAACCTTCGAAGAGAAATAGAAATACAATCTCTTTTAGATCATGAAAATATTTGCAAACTATACGGATATTTCTTTGATTCTAAGAAAATCTACTTAATTCTAGAATTTGCCCTCCATGGTGAATTATACTATCATTTAAAATATGTTCGACGGTTTAGTGACACCGTGGCATCTTATTATATCCATCAACTAACTACTGCATTAATTTATTTACACTCAAAGGGAATTATTCATCGAGATATCAAACCTGAAAATATTCTTCTCAGTTTAAATAGTACTATAAAACTAAGTGATTTTGGATGGTCTGTAGTGAGTGGAAACAATAAGAGAAGAGCTACCATGTGTGGAACTTTGGATTATTTACCACCGGAAATGATTAATTCTATTGATCATGATTTTAATGTAGATATTTGGGCTTTGGGGATTTTAATTTACGAATTTCTCGTGGGGACACCACCTTTTGAACATTATGATAAAAATATGACGTATAAGAAAATTTCAAAAGTGGATTTACATATTCCTTCATTTGTAAACGCTGATGCTAAAGATTTGATAGAAAGTTTACTTAAAAAGAATCCACAGGAGAGATTGTCTTTGGGTAAGGTATTGGAACATCCATGGTTGGTTAATAATAGGAAAAACTGGCCTATTTGAGAAGGGTTATAGGGCCGATTACAGGTGGCTAGACTGGATTATTGCATTAATATACACGACAGGTTATCCTGTCAAAACATTCTACATGTTTTCTTCTGGGGTTGCTGTGTTCTCTACTTCTGAGGTTTCTGCTGCTGCTGTTGCCTTTGTTTCATCAACATCATCTGTTGTTGCTGTAACTTCATAACCTGTTGTTGAAACATTTGTTGTTGCATAGCATTATGTTGAGCTGTTAATAAAATTTCTTTGGATGGTGCTCTCACTTGATACATTTCTCCCGCTATACTAGCAATAGATTGGGTAGAAGAATCATTTTCAATCCGTTTAGAATCAACATTAACCAATGCTGATCTTCCTTGTAATCCCCCAATAGATCCAGAAATAGCTTGGTTAGCTAATGTTTGATCATTGGAGTTACTAGTATTATTATTGTTGTTAGATCCATTGATTATCAAAGCATTAGCATAAGCTTCCCTCATATATAAAAACTTATGACGGTTCCGAACCGGCATTATAACTTTCCGTTCAAGTGGAATAGGTTGGTTTTTACTTAATCCTTCTAACACCAAATAAGTTTCATCGTCAGGATCTAATATTCTAGAAGCGTTAATATCGTTATCATTATTATTGTGAAATTCTTCATCTTCTTTCTTTTGCATCGCCAAAGCATTATTCTGTGCTAGTTTAGCTTGGTTTCGTTTTTGATACTGTTGTAATAAAATATCATAAGGTGCGCTTCTTCCAGGAACGGCTCTTTTGGCCCCCATCGAATGGGTTTTACAAGTTAAAGATCTAGCACAGAATCCTCCATTAGGTAAAGCTACCCCACACTGTTTTTCCACATCAACCGGGGATTTCTGTTTACTGTTGGTCTTGGATTGCTTGGGTTGTTTTTTCTTTTTCAATTTGGTATTACCAGGACCTCCAGCGGCAGCGGCAGCCGCAGCATTAGCCGCTTCTTTTTCCTTTTGGGTTTGGGATTTTTTATATTTCTTTTTTGGCTTTGCCGCTGGGGTCGATGGGCCTGGGGTATTGTTTCTAGAAGAATCCACCGAAGAAGGTTCTACATCTAGTAATCTTCCTTTCCGTTTTTTCAAAGGAACATCGTCGTCTACGTTTTGATAATCAGATTGATTCTGAGACTGGGATTCTTTTTTGGTTCTCATTTCTACACACCGAGGATAATGGGCAGTTAAACTTTCAATTCCAATGGGTCTGTTGCAACTCTTACAAATCTTATACTTGACAACCTCGGACAATAAAGAACTGTAGTTGTTGGGGGTTGGGGCTTGGTCAACGGTTAATTTCTTATCCAAATATACACCTAAATCTTTCCAAACTATAGGTTTATTATTTAATGATTCACTTGTACTAAGTGAACTGACTCTGTCTAAGGTTATAACTTGGTCTCTTTTTGACATTAAAGGGGGTTTGGGTTTTTTTTTATGTTTTTAGGACTTTTGGTGCCTTTTTTATTTGGGGGGAAAACAAGTAGGGAAAACTGGGGGAATAAATCTAATTCAATCTATTTGTGTACTTGTATCTAAATGATGATAAAACCTTGAGAATAAAACTTTGATTGATAAAGTTTAAAAAGATATTAAGTGGAGTTTAATAAGGTATGTGTAACTGATATTTTTGTCGTTATCTCGCGAGTCGCAAAAATGGGAAAAGTGGAGGTTTACCGCGAGACTGTGGTAGGATAGGGCGAATGGACCTAGGTTTTGTTTTTCTTGACCTAAGCTGGACTTGAGAATTGCGCAATCTCCACAGAAAATGAAATTATTGGATCTTCTAACTTCATTAATTTGATCTGATAATTGGCTTTAATATATTGATTTAATCACTCCTAACTTTAATGAGTAATATAGTTGTTCAATGGATAGAAAGAGTTCCTGACTCAAAAGCTGAAGCTTCCAGAATTGATACTGAAAAATTACTTCAATTATATACTTCTAACGATAACTTTGTGGTTTTAGATTTAAGAAATGATCTTGAACCAAAATTAAAAGATTCAATTAATATCCCTGCTACTGAATTAAGTGGACCAGAAAATATTAAGGAAGAAGTTATTGACAAATTGGTTAAAAAAGGTGATGAAAGAATAATTGTTCATTGTAATAGTTCAAGACAAAGAGCTTCAAAAGTAGCTGGTTGGATTCAAGATTATCTTAATGAAAAAGGTGGAGAATTTTCTGTTGATATACTTACAGGAGGAATTGTTGCTTGGAAAGCATTACCTGAACCTTATACTGATTACTTAGAATAAATACCAATCAATTAAATTATACATTAAATCAATTTTAAATCAACTATTAATCAAACAAAAAAGCTACAAAGCTTGTGAACCACCCTTTCTACCTCTATTTTTTATCACCAAAGTTTTATCGGATAAAATATGTCCACTAGAAGTTAAGTTCTTATGACTATCTTTAAAGTGTCTAAAATAACTTAACAATCCATTGGGTTTATTTTTCCAACAATTCAATTCAATAACTTCAAAACAAATGGGACATTTTATTCCCATTACTTGTCGGGAAATATGTCCCTTATCTTTTTTCTTCAAATAAAATCCATGGAAAAGACCTTCTGGAACCACAAAGTTGGTAGAATAAACCCCATGCTCTAGGATTAAATGAGATAAAT
The DNA here is from genome assembly GCA_030572035.1 of Yamadazyma takamatsuzukensis. Classification (NCBI taxonomy): domain Eukaryota; kingdom Fungi; phylum Ascomycota; class Pichiomycetes; order Serinales; family Debaryomycetaceae; genus Yamadazyma; species Yamadazyma takamatsuzukensis. The sequence continues at coordinate 7,102 of JAJLZF010000028.1, read as the reverse complement.
AACTGGAATTTTTAAATGGAAGAAATTTAATTTCTTCACAATAAGGACATAGACCACATTTTGTTTCATTAATTTCTTTGTGGTTGTTATCCAATTCAATTCGAAAGTATTCTGGTTCATAAGGTTTTTCATCGACAAAATCTTTTGAGCTAAAATACTTAACAAAAGAAATAGCATTTTTCACAAAACTTAAATCTCTATGATATTTTCTTCGTTGGTAACTACTATTGAATCTGGTAGATATCAAATTGAAATCAATAGATTTTTTTGAATCTCTTCCTGAATCATTACCTTGTTGTCCAACAAAAACAGTATCAAAAACTTTACCTGGCAAAATCTTAGGATTACCGTTAAACCCCAAGTAGTCAATATCAACGTTAAGACACTGAACTTTTGAAGCAAAAATACTTAAATGGGATTTCATACTATCAGCCACTTTGTATCTGGAAGGTAAAGTTTTGGTATTCTTTCTTTTTCTGTTTGGATTATTCTCTCTAATGGTTAAATTTTGCAACTGGTTTGGCTGCGAAATTTGGTAATTCTGGTCAATGATTTGGTTATAAATTTCTTGGACAACTTTTTGGTCGGGTTTGATATTGTGGTCATATCTTGGAAGGTCTGGATAATCTGGAATAACTAGTGGGAGGGTTTGTTGTGCGGGCTGGTAAGGTTGGGCCTGATAATTTTGAGGTTGATAATTCAGAAAACTTTGTTGAGCATTAAATCCTTTTTCAATTTTCTCTAAACTAATTCCATTTTCTTCAGCGTCTTTCATATCTTTTAAAATACTGGTAATACTACAATTTTCCAAAGATTCATAATCAAAAATTTCTTCCTTGTCAAAAACACCAGAATTAAAATCTTTAAGTAATTGAAAGTTATAAACATCTTGATCCAGGATTTCATGTTTATTTTGAATGTTACGAACATCTTTAATCAGTATTTTATCTTTGCTAATATATTCAACTTTTTGCTTGTTGTTTTTTTTAACATGGTTTTCTTTATTCTTTTTGAAAACTTTTTGAGTCAATCCTTTTTCCTTTGCAGTTGGATCATTCTTTTTTGAATTTAAACTGTTTTCCTTAACCAAATCTTCAATTTCTTTCTCTTTCTGATTATCACCCAGACTCACCTTTAATTGAGGAGAATCTTTATCGGAATCGGGTTCATCCTTCTTATTCTCTTTGTTTTTTTTAGGAGTCTTAGAAGGAGAAGTACTGCGACTAGTGGAAAAAAGCGTCAAGGTTGAAGTACTTACCGAAGGTATCGGACCTTTAACTTTAACTTCGGTTACAACGTTTGTAAATTGGTTCTCTTTAATTAGGGGAGTTTCATTGTTTTGTTGTTCCTGAAAAAGAACCTCTTTATCAGTCTGGGAATAAAACCATTCCTCAAAGAAATTATCTTCAGAGCTACCTGAGTTCATGCTGAGATATATATTGTTGCAGAATGAATTGTTGCTGAATGGTTGCAAAATCTAAAACGCAATGCACTATCTATAACTGTTTATACCTATTTTTGTGACATAGTATCTTGATATGTTCAGTTTGGTTTTCGCAGTCAAATGTTATGTTGCAAAAAAATTCCGCTTTCCTATTTCGGACGTTTCGGAAAAATTTAAGTGATGAAAGCCTGCAAAAAAAGATTGATAAACTATAATTACCTTAAGAGTACGAGAATATAATCAGAAACTATTATAACTGCCTTTTTAATTGTTTGGGTTTAAAGCAGATGCATAATAAAAAGAGTAATTTTTTTTTTCGGATTTATGGTTGTAATTTTTAAGCTCATTTTAGATTTATTTTAGCCGCAAGATTTAAACTTTTTAAATCATCGATTTCCTTCTTGAGTATTGTGTAAAAAAATGAATTTTTAGTGCCAGCTGTCTCCTCTAGACCCAATACACCCTAACCACGCAATACATCTTCATCAAACTCCGTTTCTTTCCACTAGTTCATTTTGCCGTGGCTTAGCCAGACACGCCGGAAACCTTACAATTGTCGCAAAAAAAAAAAACGGCAAATCTGCGAATGAGTAAGCAGCATTTAAAGGGCGAAAAATATAAACCCTTTTATTCAAAGAGTATCAATTGTCAATAAGTTTCTTTAACAGTTACATATCATCGAAAAATTGAGGGAAAAATCAAATTATCTTCTAATGCTTGCTGCTTTTAATGCTCCAGAAGGATCAGATAAGATCTACGAGTTTAAACAAACTTCGATCCCCAAGATCAATGATGATCAATTATTAGTGCAAACCAAAGCAATTGCTTATAATCCAACTGATTGGAAACACTCTGAATTTCCCGGTGTTGCTGGAAATTTAGCTGGTACTGATGGTGCTGGTATTGTTGTCGAAGTAGGTGCCAATGTTGGATCTTTTGAGAAAGGTGATATTGTTTCAGTTTATGACCATGGGTCTATTAGTACCACCAGAGGAACTTTTACAGAGTATATTGTAGCAAACCCAATTGGGACTATCAAGTACAATAAAGAGAAATTCAATCAGAAGAGTTTAGAACCAGGAGTATACGAGTCAGACTACATCAACACCTTTGAAGCAGCAGCTTCAGTTCCTCTTGGATTGGGTACGGTTGCAGTTTCCTTTCACCATCAAATGAAAATCAGTACCCATAAAGAAGATAACAAAGATTTTTATATGTTAGTTTGGGGTGGTGCTACTGCTACTGGAATTCTTGCCATTCAAGTGGCTAAATTAGTATATGGTTTGAAAGTTCTTACTACTAGTTCACCAAAGAACTTTACCCTTTTAGAATCTTTAGGGGCTGACAAAGTTTTTGATTACAATGCCAAGGATGTTGTAAACCAAATTCAAAAATATGCACAAGGAAAAATTACTTATGCCCTTGACACCATCGGATTAGGAGGTTCATGGCAAGCTATTTACGATTCCACTGATGGTTCTGATGTAAAGGTAATTGACAATATTGTCTTATCATATGGTCATCAAATTAAGCAAGATGAAAACAGAAAAGTCACATTCAAAAGAACAATGGTCTACGCTGCTTTTGGTGATAATATACTTGATTTTGTTTCTACACCTGAACTTGTTGCTGATTATAAAGATTTTTGGTTTAATCATCTACCAAAGTATATAGATCAGATCAAAACTGCTAACTTGAAAGTTCTTAAAGGTCTTGAAACTGCCAATGAAGGACTTGCTTTGGTTAAAGACGGTAAAGTTAGTGCCACTAAAATTGTTTCCACTTTGTAAATAGCTTGCATAATTTTGAATAATAAAAATTAAAGATTATCCAAATTTTTTTTAAATTTATCCAAATATTGTGTGTTTTATGTTCCATATTAAGTTGGATATAGTCGAAATAAGACCAATGTCAACTTTAGGTCTCTTAGTGGGAGTACAAAATTTTCAATATATATAGATAGAAAAATAGAATGTCATCTTCTAAAGCTAATTCAAGTACACTATCTGAGATATGAACATTGCGGATGATTATATAAATCATTGAGAGTTAACTGTAATTTGATAATTTTTAAAGTCGCACTTGCTTGCCAAATATGAAAGAACCAAAATAATTTTAAACCATTATTAAATACTACCTTGTAATTTAGCAAAGCCATTTTGATAAAGCATATACTTTTTTACAATTCTAAAACCACACTGTAGTTTTAAAATCCCAGAAAAATTCTCCAGACTATTCTTCTTCAAGGATTCTGCAAAAAAAAACCGTAAGAAAGAAAAACTATTTCTGTCACAACATCGTAAGGGTCGTTTAGTTTTCCTTTTTTTAAGAAGATCCTAAAAATTGGACATTTTCAAAATTTTTTCCAAGGTTTTAAGACAGCTTGAAACTACTGCTGATGATATAATTTGTCAGGTCAAAAACAATAAGAATGAGAAATTATCGGAGATGTCGAATGAAGACTTAGATAGGTTTAGGGTTCCAATTAGTAAGCAAATCAATGAAGTTAATGAGAGAATCAACAGCGATAAATACCTATAACTTTTATGTTTATTTGAAATAATAGCTTTTTAAAATGATAGGTTTAATGTTCCGTTTTAGGTAATTCGCAACCCAACTTTTGCAACCTCGCATATCTTACACAGAGATTCTCAAACTCTTCCTTGGCCCATTCCAAGTCTACTGAACAAACTTCTCCAAAGTAAGGCCCATAGCGTCGTGAATCTATGAGATCTCTTCTTTTCTCTTCCCATATTGCTGCTAAGTTTCTGACTCCATCACCAAACTCTTCCCATATCTTGATTTTGAAAGGGTTAATTTCAGTTAGTTCCAAAGGTTCAAAAAATTGGGCCATTCGGTCACCTATAAACACAAATTCTCCATTGTTAATAGATAATTCTCCCCATGTAACATCCAAATATTTAATCCCCGCCATAGCTAATCTTGCTAATTGTTCTACCCCTTTTGCAAAGTGTTCTGGAGTAGACGGTCTCCTTGTCAAGTACTCCCGAAGGATAGCAGGCCCGGTTCCAAAATTTGTAAAGTCAGTAGCGTCTCTATTCGTTGGTTTACTAAAAGAAAAAAACCCTAATTTATGAACGACAGTGTTTATAGGAATATCGGGGAATAATTTATTGTGGTCGGTAATTTTTTGGTTAACCGTAGAAACATTCTTGAAATATTCACAAACGTTTTCACCTAAAGAATTAAGCCCTAACTTTTTCTCATGATAGGAGATAAACACAGGATCAAAAACAACTGCTTCTATATAATACTGCTGAGGTTTACAAATGTTTTCCACGCTCTCTTTGGTGATTGAAAAAGTACCCCAACAACAAACACTGTTTCCTTCCATAATACTTGTTGAAAAATTGCTACTTTTGACAAAAAATATGCCAGTATCTCCAAAAACTCTTTTGTACAGATTATATGTTCTTTTAACACTTTCGAGGTTTGCAAAGGTCTCTTCGTATGCTTGGGATACCTGTTCACAAAGGGGTTTGAGCCTCATGATTTTGCTCTTATAGTGCTCATGTCCAGGAATAAAAACGGTTCCTAAAAGAGCTAATAGTGCTGATCGGGGACAAAGTGAGTGTTCGCTTATATGGGCATGGTAGTAGTTTATCCCAAGAGAATTTCCTTGTACATTAGTGATTTCAATGAGAATATAACTAGGCCCGTTTGTAATGGCACCTAAACCAGATTGATTTATTAGCATTATTGTAAGCAATTCACTTAATAGCTGTTTTTCTTTTCGGTCCGATGGCTGCAAAAAAATTGACTTGTTTTCTAATAAGTTTAAAATCTTTTTCGTGTCAAAATCACTTATGGAACCGGCAATGATATTCCCAAAATTTACATCTCCTTGAGGTGGTAAGTTTGGGTATGAGCCTGATGGGGAATGCTCTCGTTCTCTCTCGGTCAGGTACAACCCATTATCTGATTTGAAAGAAACTCCAAAAAAAAATTTAGCAACTGTTTGGACAAATCCGTATACCTGGTCTTCAGTGTTTGATGGAACAAAGAAATTTTTTCCAGCATAGTGAATTTTTGGCTGGTGATCTCGTAGCCATTCTATATGCTCAAGTACCGCTTTATTCATTTTAAAGTTGATATTCTCAAACGATTTCGAATTAGCCAGTAAAGCAGCAAAGCAATTTCGAAAGTGGTTCTGCATGGTTTTTTGGAAATTCTTGATGGTATTAACTGAATTCCATTAACTGCTGCCAGATACCTATCAAATAGTTCTTGATCTTGCCAATCACCCTTCCTGAGACTTATACAATTGGGAAAGTTTAATAAAGTTGTCCATAGGGGAGTGCAAAATGGGTCTTCATTTTCTGAGCCTTTGTAAAAGTCCAGTTTATAGTAACTGAGCATATCATTGGTGGGTGGATTTGTAAATATATTGAAGTCCATCGGGTGTTGATGGTGAGTATGAAGAGGAGGGAAAGTTTACGGTCGCAAAAAAAAGATGGCTGCGAAATTATGTGAAGCTGCGAAAATTAGTTTTAGTCGAAAAGCAAGTTACCTTCTAATTTTCAAAAAAAACTGTTTCATACTGGTTTGAAAGGGATCTTGCATCCTGAAAATTTACAGTTTATGACAGCTGGTAAGAAAATCGTCCATAGTGAACTGATCCAAAATATAGAGACTTAATAGCCTATGATATCTTTGAAAATGTTGAGCAAGATGGCAAATCAAAGGTCCTGGTTGTCAGTATAAAGCTTAAAGTAAACAAAGTCCTTAAAATTTGGCTTCAGAACTCCCTTCAAATTTTTCAATCGGTGAGTTAGCAGACGGGGGATAGAGATATTGAAACATCATTTTGATGTTTTTAAGTTCTAATGTAAATCTCTCTGCAAAACGTGCCTGTTGCTAATATATATCGGAGTTGAATAAAGTTTCTTTATTTGTTTTATTAATAACAATCGAACTTGATAGATACTTGGATACTGAGATAGTATTATTTTTATTTATCCACTTCCAGAATAGAAACACTCCTTGATAACAAATTGGAAAACCAATCTAGTTTTTCCGGCGTATTTCTCAAGCCAAGTATTACCCAAAAAGTACATGCATGTGCACTTTTATAACATGCATATTGCATGCATATACATTAATTATACTACCCACACATATTGCATGCATAGGTGCTGCAAAAATGGATTTCCTAATTGGGACAAGTAACGGAAAAAATTGTCCAGAAGACAGCAGATACATATATTAACCAGTTTTAACTTCATCTCCCTGAATGTTACATTGTCTTTATTATATTTAAAAACGTTGAACTATAACTCATTTATTCTTCTATTTCTTTATACCTAATTTTCCGTTTATTCTATGTCTTTTAATTTTTATTCCCTATACCGCAATAGATTTTGTGTAATAAAATATAACTCTCTACCCTTCGATTTTGTGTTACTTTTTGGGTATATCTGTACCACCTATCGAGAGATTTTTTTCCTTCTACAACTATGTACTTTTCTAATTACAAGAAAGATTTAGCCACCTCAGGTTCACCTGTTTCAGCTCCCGATTATCAGAAGCGTCGTTTTGGGTTTTTAGGAACTCGTAAACCTCCTCCTGTTGATTTGGTCTATTCAGTGGACGTGAGTAAGCTTCAGTTTCATGTTAAGGAAAAGAACCGATTAGAGA